>JBBPKD010000472.1:0-19333 GCA_038089075.1 Singerocomus inundabilis
ATTCTTCAGGAAGAGTCGGGAGGGAGGGCGTAGTACTGCCATCTGACATTGAGAGTACACGCCCATGAGCGTCGAGTCGTTTCATGAGCTGCTCTGAGAACGATTGTGGTTGAGAACCATGTAAACCTTCCGCAGAACTACCATTTGAGCTGACAGATGTAGGATGAGTGTCGTCACTGAAGGCACTAAACCCACTGCGAGTTGATTGTCCGAATTCACTCTCAATATCATGTTCGTCGCCCCGCAAAGACAAGTCATGATCACTATGGTCATCAGGACGTGGGACAACAAGGTTATTAGAGCGATTCATCCGAGATGAAGAGGTGTCTTCGCCAACTATGGGTCGGATCGTGCGCCTTGGAGAGCCTCGGATACTACGAGGACTAGCTACATGTTCACCTTCGGGAGAGAGCTAACCAAGTCATTAGACAGCACGGCACGCTCCCGCCACAAACTTACAATCTTCACGCCAGCAGCGAGCTGGTGTTGAATCTGCTCGCGTACATCTGCTTCATCTGCGTCCATGAACTGGGAGTCATGACCGCCATGTGCTGTCGATATTCGAGCAGGTTTCGTCACCCCGTTGAATTGATTATGGGTAGGATTACTTCTCTTCATGTCAGTCTTTTTGGGAGTCGCATCTCGTGAGTCTTGATCTGATCCTTCAATCTCAACCTCATCTTCACCACCGCCAGCTTTCTTCCTCCAGGCCTTACCTTCGAGGATGTCGATAGTCTTTGTCCGTTCTAAATGTTTGTTTAGTACCTCGACAAGTGTCTTCCGGTCCATGGACCCGGTGTTCGATTCAATGATCTTATCCACTCCCTTTCCGACTTCCTTCAGCATCCTAAACAACTCCATTATTTGTGCCTCGAGCTGCGCAATCTGCTCCTCGTATCCAGTCTTTTGCACCTCGAGTTGAGTTTGAAGTCGGGAGGTCGTTTCACGAGCGGTGGCTAGTTTCTGTTCGAGATGAGATACCTTGTCTTTGAGCTGGCCGATAAGTCCGTCGAGACCTTGGGATAACTCTTCTTCAAGTGCCTCTTTCTCTAGTTTTAGACGGAGAGCATAAGCGCGAACTTCGGCAACCTCGGTCTCCGCCACTTGTAGCCTATCAGATTCATTTAATTGAGCAATTAGACGTTGTACTGAATGTCCAATTCTTTGTTCTGCCGTAGCCAGTTTTCCATCCATAACGATATCTGAGACCACGGAATCCAGGAGCCGGTAATAATAGACAAGCTGTGGACCTTCTTCCCTAATCAGCAATAAATGGCGCATCATGGAGAGGAAATAATCCTTTGCACGCGAACCATCCATCCGTGAACATAGTGCATTCCAAATATCCTCTAGATTAGAGAAGCTGGCCAGTGTGACGGCGTCCTGGCGTTCCCTGAGGCGCTGTTCGTCTTCCTCGAGCATAGTCGTGAGCTCGTCGAGGTGTTTGACCATGGCAGGTGTACCAAGTTCGCGACAAAGGTTAACGATGTGGGGGAGGCCCGCAGAGTCCATAAGAGTGCGATGGTGTATGCGAACATCGAGGTCGTCTACGACATCCATAATTTGGACTATCAGGCCGATATTGAGGAGCTTCGAGCCAACCCATTAGTAACAAGAAAGGGAGGGGGGAAGAGAAGACAATCCCACAGCGTAGTCCATGAACGCCACACCATCTCCACCGCTGCGTTTGTATTCGTCACTAGCGCCAACAAAGCTGCCCATTTTACCCCTCCCTCGGAGCACACCTTCGAGCGAATGGAACCAGTAATCATAACAACCAGTCGAATCGCCGTTAGCCTGACTGAGAGTTGCTAGTCCATAAAAGACAAGATCCAAGGACTCTCTGCTACAATGAACGATGGATAATACCACCTCTATGATTGTCCGACGGGTTTGCAGTTGAGGGGAATTGAGAGCAGATACTATCTGAGTTACGATATTGGGAATCTTCATGGCTTCCCGGACACGAAACTGTGGGATGCATTAGACGAGTCGAACAGGGAAGCTATGAACTCACGTTATTGTTGAAGATGACCTTCAAACATTTCGCAATTTCATGTTCTAATGGTAAATCGGCTGGGTTCCTGTATGAAAAGAATGAATTATTCAGACTTTTTTAGGAGGAATGGTGATCACCTCTTGGGTTTGCGACTAATCTGGGAGAGAGACTGCGCCAGTACAGCTGTACCCCTGAGATCGATGAAGGTATCGAGCCAACTAAAAGAGCATGAGTGACATGCAAGGACGCGGCAGGCATTCATCCTACCTGGTTTCATGTCCCCGTAGTGAGACCCAGACGCTAGAAACTTGCTTGGCGGTGATGGTTCCATCCAGGAATCTGCGTATGTACCACTCGGGAGAGCCTTCGCCGGACAGAATGGCCTGACCTGCATCGCCTTGCTTACGAGCCTGATCGCCTCTATTTTGTTCTTCTTGCCATCGCACCTGCTCCGCGGCACAGACTATCTTCCACTTCTGGTCAATGGAGAGCTTGTCCGCATTGTGGATTTCGCGTTGCTGAGCGACACGAGCAAAAAGGCTTTCGATGGCATCATCTTTCTCGGGACGGGGAAAGTGAAACTCGTCGGTGTGTGGCTTGTGAAATATATGAGAAAGATGACTCGAGTGGCTGTCGGAATGGGTTGTGGAGCTTGAGAAGCGTGAGGATGTATTGTCCTGGGTGTGAAGGGTCCGCATCACAGTGCTTGCGGTACTAGGAGAGGTGGGGATGGGGACGGAGCCGAACTCGGAGCCCGAAGGGCTTCTGCGGTCAGAAGAGGTGGATGCCTCGCTCTTACGAAGTTTATGTGAGGGTGTCTTCGGACGTTTTGCGGGGCCATTGTGGAGAGTGGACGAGTCTACAGCGACGAGAGATGAGTCTGGTCTGGCTGGGGAGGGTGCGGTGGAGGCTCTATCACTGTCAAGCCTTGGGCGGTGCAAGTTATGGTAGTTGATATCTGTACCGTTGGTGGTGAGAGTGGGATTCGTGAGGGGTGCGGATATGACAGAAGTAGTAGGGCCACCACGGAGGCCCTGAGAGACGGTGCTGACTGCGAGGGGAGAACGGGTCAGTGAGGGCAGCTTGTCATATGGGACCGAGTCAGCCAAGTCCTGGGCGGAAACAGACGAATTCCTGGGGCGTTGTTTCTTCCGGTTGAAAAAGGTGTCCATGGCCTCCAAGTTTTGGCCGTGGTCGTCGTTGGCCGTAGCGTGCTCGTGCAAAGATCAAGCCTTGTTACAGGCGACAAGATAGATTGACTAGGATCACGACCACAATGTACTGGCTCGACAGTAGTCAAAATACACGTCAACATTCCTCGTGCCCAACACTACATCCACATCCATCTAGTCTCTACTTCGTCGCGAGGACGACATGTTCAAAAAATTGGTGGAGCCATCACCGGGTCATGGGCAGCTCAGTGCCTCGCCAGCCCTCCATCCTCAGCCATTCCAGTGGTCGCAGTCACCCGACAACCAGACCCAATCCCAGTCTCCAAGGAACTGTACTTCCCCCTCTCCAGTCTCGATTCCCCGCACGCACACCGCGCATGACTGGGGTGCATACGTCCACTCTCTTCGGTCATCGCTCCACCGAGTGCACCACCTCGCATCCTGCCACCTGGTTCTGCTACAAGCACCAACCTCATCAAGGCACACACCACCCAAGGCAATCCTCCCGCGACAGCTCACAGACTCCAAAAGTGCTAGCCATCCTATGAGAGGCGTTTCTGTGCATGCTCTGGCCCGGGTTCGACACATCAGTAATTTGTCTTGGGATCTGTAGCCATCACTACTCGCCCTCTGTGCATAGTCACATAATCCAAAGATCTGCACATTCGTCTCAAAGTAATCGAATCCTGCTGTCCCCGAGAACGAATCTCTATTGCCCCTCCCGTGGAAGAGACAATTTCAGCAAGGAAAAGGATCTTTCAAGACGATTGTACTGGCCCTCAGAATATCGACAAGAGTAAGTGAACCGAATAGGACGACACAAGATACAGCTGTGCCACTGGGCATGCTGTACAAATCACTGGACAACACGTCGACCGAAAAACAGGCCAGAGAGTCGAAAGCCAAACTTAAAGGTAGTTCGCAACAATCAAAGACAGGTCTTGGCCGTCATTATGCGGAAGCATCGTCCCCGAGGGATTGCTTGTGCTCGTAATGTAGGCGATACTGACCGACTCAGTACCGACCGGTTACAGAACATCCAGTGATGCACCGGGACCGAGCAAGCGCTACGCAGCGGAGTTGAAGTACAACGGGGGTGGGAGGGCCGCATCTGTGAAGGCTGATGACAGTGAGCTTCACAAACCAAACCCAAATTTAACATGAGCGCTTCCTGTACGTGTCGCATTCAACAACCAAATGCGATCCAATCTGGTCTTCCACATTGCAAGCCACCCTGAAACCATGTCGAGTTCGCTACGCACATTGACGTTTGAGGACTCCAATACCAAGGCTCTGTGACTTGATAGAAGAGACAGAAAGCTTGGCACAGCCCATGGCGCGCAACCAAGACTTGAAAGCACCAGGATAGAGTGTGCTAGGCTAGCCCTCACGGACTACCTACAACTCGTGGGGAAGTCAGAGACTTGGGTCTTGGGGAACACGTGCGTGGGCCTGAACAATGTGGGTCAACACAGACGAGGGCGTTTCATAGCAAAGGAGGAACTTGAGAACGACGAATGGGCAGTGCGAGCAAGAGTGCTCTGTGCGTGGTCCACGTTGCGTGCTACAGGGATTGCTTCAGTCCACCGTCTATCCGTGCTCTGCTCTGCCCTCAGCCACGCCAAAGGAAAACCGCGACACATCTCTGGCATTCATTTCAAAGCCGATCATCCAATAACACGCAGAGTATCTCGTCCGTCCGATATCATCTTGCCCTTGTTCGCACGTTGGCTGGACACCATGAAAGTGTTTACTTTCTGTGCGTCGTGTCTGCGGGACGTGGAGGGGGGGTCCCGAGATGATACAAAGGAGATGCTTGTTCGTGCGCGAATGAAGGATCGTGTCCAGAATCAAAATGAATACGTTCCGAAGATGTGTGAAGGCACTTGAGGAGGGTTTCATGACAGACGATGGAGATGGCAGACGAGCAACCACGTTGCAACGCGCAGATCAAGCATCCAAATGCAACTACAACAGACCCCAGCTGTCAGCGACGTCATTCCATGTCACAGTTAGCCCCACACAGGCGAGAATATATGCTCCCCATGACCTGTAGATCCTTAGGGTTAGACATCATCCCAGGAGAGGATGGATTTTTTGGCTAGAAGGGGCGGAAAGCTCTGTGGCAGTGGATGCAGGAATGGTGAGAACGAACACCTGGGCGACGAAGGTGACAAGTTGGACAGCGCTGCGGTTGAAGAGGAAGGTCGTGTTTGTGAACAAGAGCCGAAACGCGCTTGTTTTGTGGGCAGGACGGTATTTGTTTCGAACAAACAACACGAACGCGTGAATACTACATATTTACTACAAAGACCCGAACGTTAAGGCGGTTCATTCCATAGCATCCAATAGAGATAGCTTGGCGTCTAATACTGTTGACTGTCGAACGAGCATGCCGAAAGGGCGAGCTGTATCGTTCCGAGCCTGAGGCCGAAGGTGTGTGAGAACAGATGGTGTCACACTAGTCACGTCACGGAGAGGCACGACAAACAATCTGACTGACACTGAGAACGGACATCCGTCCTTCTCGTTCACGACCACGACCACGACGACACTGGCCCTTTGAATGGCCGAAAACATTTACAGCAGGGGGACCAGAGTCTGGTTCGAAGATAAAGAACAGGCATGGATATCCGCCGAGGTCACCAGTGTCACGAAGGGCAGTGACGACGCCATCAAACTCGTCTTCCTCGACGAACGAGGCAAGGTACGCGTCAATATCGCTTTCCCCTCATCCTCATTGTCACCCTCTCCATTTCATTTCCTTTCATCAGGAAATCATCATCAACACAACTGGAAAGGATATCAAAGATGGCAAGGAGGGTCTTCCTCCACTTCGCAATCCTCCGTTGCTAGAGACCGCGGACGACTTGGCCACCCTTTCTCATCTCAACGAGCCTTCAGGTAGTACTCTCCACCTTACATTCATCCCCTCTGTGATCTCACTTTTCATATAGTATTGCACACAATCCGCAACCGGTATGCCCAGCACAGCATATACACCTATAGCGGCATCGTCCTCATCGCTGTCAATCCCTTCCAACGTGTCACTCTTTATGGTCCAGAAATCATCCAAGCTTACAGTGGTAGAAAGAGAGGCGAGCTAGAACCCCATCTCTTTGCCATCGCCGAAGATGCGTATACTGCTATGGCAAAGGAGGGCATGGGTCAAACCATCATCGTATCTGGAGAGAGGTGCCTTTCCCCATTTTCCTTTCGTCTTTTGTATCTCATAGCCTTCATAGTGGTGCAGGTAAAACCGAGTCGGTATGTCATTCCACCAGTAGATCTGCATCCATCTCAACCCTTCTTTAGGCTAAATTTATTATGCGGTATATTGCCTCGGTCAACCCCCCTGGCTCCGGAGCCAAGGCCAAAACAAAATTATCGCTAGATGAGTCGAGTGAGATAGAGCGGCAGATCCTAGCTACGAATCCGATTCTCGAATCATTTGGAAATGCGAAAACAACACGCAACGACAATTCGTCGCGCTTTGGGAAATATATTCAAGTCAGACCATCTACTGCATGTCTTTGATTATCAGCTCAATTGATAGTTTTCTAGATTCTTTTCGACGGGAAACCAGAAATTGTTGGTGCGCGTATTCGTACATACCTGCTAGAGCGGTCGCGTATTGTCTTCCAACCAACTACGGAACGCAATTATCACATCTTCTACCAGTTGTGCGCGGGTGCGCCACTCAAGGAACGGAAAGACCTTGGGCTAGATACGGATGTTACGAAATTCCACTACCTCAAGCAAGGCGGACTTACTTCAACGCCCATTGTAGGAGTTGACGATGCCGAAGAATTCAGGGCAACCCAGCAAGCTCTTTCGACCGTTGGTATCAGTGTCGAGAAGCAATGGGCCGTTTTCAGACTTCTCTCTGCTCTTCTACATCTTGGCAACGTCAAGGTCACTCAAGCTCGGAATGAATCGTCTATTGATGAAGGAGATCCCGCTCTCATTTTGGCTTCTCGGTTTTTGGGTGTCACTCTCTCTGAGTTCAAGAAATGGACGATTAAGAAGCAGATCATTACGCGTTCCGAAAAGATCGTTACAGCTCTGAATGCAGCGCAGGCGACGGTAGTCAGGGATAGTGTGGCAAAGTTCGTGTATGCGTGCCTATTCGAGTGGTTAGTTGCGATCGTCAACGAGAGCTTGGCTGGAGAGAATGGCGATGCTGCCGAACGCGCAGAGATGTTCATAGGCGTGTTGGATATATATGGATTCGAGCACTTCCAAAAGGTAACTCATTTGTGCATGGTGGCATCTTCAGCTCTCATATCTCTGTTCTCAGAACTCCTTCGAACAATTCAGCATTAATTACGCTAATGAAAAATTGCAACAAGAGGTGAGTACTATTGTTGACCAAGTTATCGTGGGTGGTTCAGATGTTCTTTGTAGTTCAACTCGCATGTGTTCAAGCTCGAACAGGAAGAGTACATGAAAGAACAAATCAATTGGACTTTCATTGATTTCTCTGACAACCAGCCTTGTATCGACGTCATCGAAGGCAAACTTGGTGTTCTTGCTCTCCTTGACGAAGAATCCCGCTTACCTTCAGGCAGTGACACTTCTTTTCTGCAGAAACTGAACACGCAACTCCTGAAGCCAGCCAATAAAGCTGTCTTCAAGAAGCCGCGATTTGGCAACTCTGCCTTCACGATTGCGCATTACGCCTTAGATGTTACGTATGAGGTTGACGGTTTCCTGGAGAAGAATAGGGATACAGTACCAGATGAGCATATGGTGCTCCTGGCAACGACAAAAAATCCCTTCTTGAAGGAAGTTCTGGATACCGCTCTAGGCTCGGTCAAGTCAGTAGATAAATCTGCCGATCCTCCCCACCCTGGTTCTCCTTCTTTCTCTGATTCGGGCAGTGGTGGATCTCGTCGATCGTCGATTATACCTGACCCTGGTCGTTCATCGCTCGTAGCGTCCACCACGACGACAGCCGGGCACAAGAAACCAGGTGCGGCCATCAAGAAACCTACGCAAGGCTCGATATTCAAAGCGTCTCTGATTACGTTGATGGACACGCTGAGCATTACGAACGTGCACTACATTCGATGCATCAAGCCGAATGATGCCAAGAAACCATGGGAATTTATACCCTCTCAAGTTTTGGGCCAGCTTCGTGCCTGTGGTGTTCTGGAAACTATCCGTATCAGTTGTGCAGGATACCCTTCTCGGTGGACATACGAGGAATTTGCGGAACGGTGAGTGATAATTAGATGCCGGTCACCTGACTCAATCCACTCCTTAGGTATTACATGCTTGTTCCTTCAGCAGATTGGCAGCCTATGATACATAAATTAGAACTTAAACTTCTCTGCTCGCTGATCTTGGAGAAGACGATTAACGACTCTGACAAGTACCAAAATGGTCTTACTAAGATCTTTTTCCGTGCGGGTATGCTTGCTGCGCTCGAGTCCCTCAGGTCTGAAAGACTTAATGCCCTCGTCACCATCGTCCAAAAGAATATGCGACGACGCGTGGCTATCAAAAGATATCAAGAACTCCGTAGTAATACAATCAAAATCCAGACGTGGTGGCGAGGTATCTTGGCAAGGCGCTTAGTGGAGAACATCCGCAGAGGTGTTGCGGCAAAGAGGTTACAGGCAGGCATTCGACGTTTCCTTCAAAGATCCAAGTTCCACCAAATTCGACGAACAATTATCGCTGTACAGAGCTGTAAGCTTTGGAGATTACAACATGGATTTTGTCGAGTAATCTACGGCATCTAGGTATTCGTGGTGCACAAGCTCGGCGGGCGTACAGCGAGGCGAGGACGCTACATGCAGCTGTGCTCTTACAATCACTGTTCCGCGGAGTGTACGTTCCTTATCACTTCTGTCTTGTTTAACACCCTGACGAATGCTATGTAGGTTATACCGCCGTTCACATCGGTCTGATATCGGACATGTGGTGTACCTGCAGTCTTGTGTTAGGCGACGTCTTGCAAAGAAGCAACTCAAGATCCTCAAGGCAGAGGCACGCTCGGTGTCCAAATTTAAGGAGATCTCCTATCGTCTTGAGAATAAGGTTGTGGAACTCACTCAGACACTCCAGAAGCGGACGGAAGAGAAAAGAGCCTTGCAAACCCAACTTGAGGAGCTTGAGAAGCAGATCCAACAATGGAGCTCTAAATACGAAGAGACAGATACCAGGGCCAAATCTCTTCAAGTCGCATTGCAAACTGCAGAAGCTGAGCTTTCGCGGCGCGAAGAGCTCCTCCAAGCAAAGGCTGACGTCGAAAAACGCCTAGAAGATGCAATCGCCAAAGCGGCCGAGAAGGAGGAGGCGATTCAGCGGTTGACTAACGAAGTGCTCGCACAAGCCTCTCAACTACAATCTCAAGAGAAAGTGATCGCTGCTTCGCCAGTAAGATCTACAGATGATGTTTCTGTCATTGCTACCCTCAAGAACGAAGTTAGCAATCTGCGCGAACAACTCAATCGGGCCAATGCATATAATGCTCTGACGAGAGGTGCTCGGGAGCCTCCGACATCCCCAACGTTCGTTCCTGCTCTCCGTATTCCTGATGCCAATGGTGCCAATGGTCTCTCGTTGGTCCCTACTCTCCATCCTGGTCGCCACCAACGACGCCATAGCTCGGCGGGTGTCCTTCAGCCCAGCCCCTCCGAGTATCGTAGATCCGCAGATGAGCTAATGATTGACGTTAAGCGGAGTCAAGCCCTTAGCCAACGAGCGGTCTCGGTCGCTTACAATGGGGAAGATAATGTTCTCCGAGTACGGACCAACGGCATGGCTGATATTCGCAGTTATGATGACCTGGCAGAAGAGAAAATTAGGCTCATGCAGGATATCAAGCGCTTGGACGAAGACGTTCTTATAGGATTGATTCGAGGTTTGAAGATTCCTGCGCCCAGCATGACGAACCCGTCTGCTGTCAAAGAGATCCTTTTCCCGGCAAATCTCATCAGTCTTGTTACAAACGAGATGTGGAAGTATGGGCTTATCCCGGAAAGCGAGCGCTTTTTGGCCAATGTCATGGAGGCTATCCAAGCGCATGTTATGGTTAGTTCTCTTACATAGTTATCGGACCCTTTCTGACTCCTTGACAGTCCTTCAACGGAGAGGACGCCATTATCCCAGGCATCTTCTGGCTTTCCAACGTTCACGAGATGCTTTCCTTTATCTGCGTCGCGGAAAGTGATATGGTACAGGGTATCGGTCCAGGAGAAGAAAACGCTGTTCGCGAATTCGACTGGAACGATTACGAGCGCCTTGTTACCGTGGTGAAACATGACCTTGGCAGTCTTGAGTATAACATCTACCACACTTGGATGCAGGAGACGAAGAAACGTCTGTCCAAGATGGTGATTCCCGCCTTGATTGAGAGTCAATCTCTTCCAGGTTTTACCTCCAGCGATGGAGGTGGACGATTATTCAATCGCATCCTTAACACGAGCAGCCAACCGGCTTATAGCATGGACGATATCCTGAACTTGTTAAACAAGGTCTGGAAGAGTTTGAAGAGCTATTATATGGAAGATTCGGTGGTACAGCAGGTCCTCACTGAGCTGCTCAAGCTGGTTGGAGTAACGAGTTTTAACGATCTTTTAATGAGGAGAAACTTTTCTTCTTGGAAGAGAGGTAATGCATGTGTGTGATTCTCTTTGACACAATGCTAATTTTGTGCACGTTTGTTAGCCATGCAAATTCAGTACAATATTACACGGATAGAGGAATGGTGCAAGTCGCATGACATGCCGGAGGGTACACTCCACTTGGAACATTTGATGCAAGCTATCAAGTTGCTGCAACTGAAGAAGGTCAGTGAAGAATTTGATCTATCACCTTGAGGATCCCTGACTTGGTATGACAGGCGACACCTGCTGACATCGAGATTATTTACGACGTTTGCTGGATGCTCAGTCCCATGCAGATACAGCGAATGTGTACCAACTACTATGTTGCGGAATATGAGGTGGGTCTGGCACTTCCTACTGATCCAAGAATACGATTGTAGTTGATCTTTTCTAGAACCCCATTTCCCCTGAAATCCTCCGCGTCGTTGCCTCTCGAGTGCAAGCAAACGATCGTAATGACCATCTCCTTCTCTCACCTGAAACAGAAGAAGTTGGACCATACGAGCCCCCATATCCTCGCGAGGTTTCTGGGCTTGAGACGTATGTTCCAGCTTACCTCAATGTGCCTCATCTCCGTCGGCTGGCCGCTCTTGTTGCATAGTGACTCCTCTTGCATTGCTTGCCTCTGGTTTTATCTGGCAATCGATGGGGCGCTCGCGTTTGCTATTTTTTACATTAGGTAATACATTCTTCTAATAACATGATTTCTTGGAAAACGCGTTGGGTAACTTGTACAACCATGGAACAAATAGAATGGTGTCTGAACAGAACTAGGACTCGTCTGTCAGCACAATTGTTGATCCATCTTCTAGTTGTTCCAACAACTCCAAGTGGTTCTGCAGTACATGACTTTCGGTTTCTGTGGACAGTCGCTTCAAGTGTAGTGTCTGACCTGGGTGAATCCCTGAGTTACCAAGACAAAATGAGACTCACAGGGATTGTATGGGACACACCAAAGTGTCGAACAAGCAGGTCCAACGCTTTACCCGTAATCGTCGTCTATGGTATATTGGAGAATGAATGTTTGACGTGAACTTGTATCACCCACCTTTCGGAACCATAAAATGACTTCTTTCGCCGACCGGCCAGCGATCTCGAGATGCACAGTTACGTGGAGACGTTGGTCGACGGGCACTATAGAACCTTTGTCTTTGGGATCTGCAGGAGCTGCCGTGTGACGCAATTTCATGAGTTCGACCTTGTTCAGGTGTGCTAGTGTTTGAGGGTCAGGAGCAGCCTTCCTCTGCCGCTGCACTAAAGGGGTGTGGGACGTCGGGGCACCAGCTCCCGAAAACTTTTGGGCAAAGATGGCACGCGCAACCCCATATTTCACGTCGACCTCTCTCCCAATGGCAAGGTTGGTGCACGAGTGGGACTGAGTATGGCGATGACTACAAGTTGTGTCAAAATTATCTGGGAGACGCAACGCAGGAGCTGCAGACCTACTCGACACAAAAAGAACGCTGACAGCCAGGACAACCTTCCTGAGCCACCTCATCGGATTCACCCTCCCGGGCATCGGTGGACACAAGGGCGTGCTTGTTGCAGCCTGAAACGGCGCACTTGGAACGCACCCGAGCGGACGACGACTTGGGCTCTGGACGCTGTTGTACAGCTGAGCAGTCGTGCAAGTCTGGTGGGACGTGAAGTCTGCAAAACCATCCCGAGCAACTGCCACACTGAATGGGCAGGAAGTCGAGGACATTGCACGACTGCAATGCACAGTGTTGGCCGACAGGACTCAAATCCATTGCAGGTCTGTTACGTAACACATGCAACTATTGGAGCCCGTCCTCGTTACAAAGCACGCATGCAAATTGATTTGGGTGCTCATACAGAATGCATCGATATGTCAGGTGTGTATGGTGCGCGGAATGGATAACAATCTCGACAATGTTCCACACTTTTTTGACATGAAAAAGAGCAAAAAGGGCGGCATAGGCCACAATAACCGGCAATGGAGACGGTGAGGTGTTCAAGACATCTAATTCTTCCGACGGAAAGAGGACCCTAGATGGAGTACAACGTTGGCAAGGTGCATAGGGAGACAGTCACAAGGCCCAACCTTCTGTCAGTCGCACCTTTCCACCAGTGGGCTGGCAAAGCACACTTGCACAAGAACCACACAAGACCACTGATTGTGCGTGCGAGAAGACGACCGAAATTGCTAGGCAGCCTGCAGATTGGCGGATGTATTAATTTCAGATCGCAAAAGATGGTAAATGAGACAGACCTGAGCACTTCACATCCATGAAGTAAGAGTTGGGCGATTGTACGAGTCGCTTGAGCTTATGCTGTCTCCTTTCCTGTTCAGCAGAAGGGTTCAAAAGGTCAACTGCGAGAGGCTAGTAGGCATTGTCAGAAACGTCGTGGAGCAGCACTTTGAACACACCATGTTTGAGGGTGGTGGTGGCCTTTTCGGTGGTGATTGTGTACGATGAAAATTCAAGGTTAAAGTTGGTCGGGGATTGATACAAATTTAATCTCCGAACGGCACCTTCCGGGATGCCGGCAGGATGGGCCAGTCCTCAGCCTGGTCTGGCGCAGCTACTGCTGCACTCAACGTCGACAGTCATGAATATCATCGTATGTGCAGTCACGGATGCGCTGAAACACTCTCATTTTAATCCTAGGAAACTCTTTTTGGCAGGACAATCACACCTGCCGAACGGCTCCGTCAACACCAACGCGCTCTCACAAAGGCACAGCGCGAGCTCGATCGTGAGCGCTCCAAGCTGGAGCAGAGCGAAAAGAAGCTCGTCTTAGACATCAAGAAGAGTGCCAAAGCTGGTCAGATGGTATGTGGTCCCTAGCATCTCACGCAACCTTTGTCAGTTATCTTCGTAGAACGCATGTAAAGTCATGGCCAAGGATCTCGTTCGCACCCGAAGATACATTCAGAAATTCTATCAGATGAAGACACAATTGCAGGCCATTGGCCTCAGGATACAGGCCCTTCGAAGTAATCAACAAATGGCAGAGGCCATGCGTGGAGCAACAAGAGTATGTCCCATAGTTCATATCAAGGTCTTTCAGTTTCTGTAACCTCTATTGGTCACAAGGCTATGGCATCCATGAATCGTGGTCTCAATCTTCCAGCCATCCAGAAAATTATGAACGATTTTGAGAAGGAAAGCTCAATGATGGATATGAAGGAAGAGATGATGTCGGATGCTGTAGATGACGTGATGGATGATGAAGTCGAGGAAGAAGAAGAGGAGGGTGACAAGATCTTGAGGCAGGTCCTTGATGAAATTGGCGTCGACCTTTCCCAACAAGTATGGAATATTCAATCTCGTTAGATCCCCCACTGATATTATGCAATCTAGCTTACTGAGGCGCCAACCGGACTTGGGACCATATCCTCACCACTTACCGAAAGTCGTAGACCAGTGGCAATCGGAGAAACAAGTGGCCCCTCCCATGTTGAAGACCGCCCAGGCGGTGATACTGCTGTTGCTGATGAAGACTCCCTTCAAGCACGTTTGGATGCTCTGCGTCGTGGCTGATTCTGATACTCCATCCTCATGCGCTGCGATGTGGCTCGAGGACCTCTTTTCCCAGTGTGCACATATTATTGGCCTTGTCTGGAAATTCAGCACTACCAGCAGTTGAATGAAACTGCCCACTAATCTATTGCCCTCGTGAAATTCCAGTTGTGAAAGACTCAATTTCGCAAGTTATTCGTAACTCTATGCCTGCTGGGTAATAACAATAAGATGTGGTACCATTTGTTCTGTCCGCAACGGCCCGTAATCACTTCAGATCCGGAAGCAAACAACGAGGTCAGTTACAGTATCTGGGACCGCCTAATTCAGCCCATGAGATTGACTGCAGTGACCTCAAGCCTTCAGACTAACAATGTCCCTGGCTTCCTGCATGCTTAGTGTCCAAGAGATACCCGACCCACTGTAGAATGACTCAACGTCTTCATCCTAGTCAAGCGTAAGATTGGTGGTGCCAATAGCACTAGGTCCAACTCACGCTGTCAAGGTTTAGCAAAGAGGAGATCTGCTGGAGGCGGATAAACTTCTCTCGAGTGTCACCAAACACCGTTTGGGAGGACAGATATGTCATTATGGAACGGAGATCACGATCGAAGCGAATTGCACCCAACTGAAGGACGTATCAGTAGAATACTTGGGATCAGAACGTTTTCTGCACATGCCTCGGAGTAACGGAGGGTCAGAATGTATTTTTCCCATGGCCGAAGTATAACATCAAGAGCAAGGCCAAACAATGTGCGATAGTTATTTTCGGTGCAAGCATCCTACGCATCGGTGTAAACGTCAGTCTTATGGCAACGGTGAAACTGACCTTGTACCCATCTGCTAACCCCTCCCAAGCCTTCACAAAGCGTTTCTTCACAATGTCTTGGTACTCTGCGGCTGCATATCCTTCTTCGTTTAGAACATAAGAAACGTCTTTAAAGACATCAGGTATCAGGGTTCGTAGCCTTGGTCGCATTAACTGATTAAATAACTGTTCTATACCGGCCTGGAGGGATCATTAGACCGTTATTGAAAGGTTGTGTAAAAAGGCTCACTCTCAATGTAGCCTTGAACCTGGTCGTGGAAGAAAGCAAGCTAGTCACGCTAGTTCTTACTTGTGGCTGCTCGGCATCGAGGAATAGCTGGGTGATAGCAGGCAGGGCGAGCAGGTCTTTCGTGAGTCTTTCCATATGCGACGAAGATACGTCAAGGTCGTTCAGGAGTACCTTTCAAAAGAGATTTAGGCAGATGACCTAGTCAGACAAGGTAAACGAACACACGAGAAAGGACGCTCGGCTTTCTTTCTCTGTCTTCTCAGTTCGTACACCAGTACCAATTCGGTAAACATCATCTAGTTTCTGCTTGGTACCACCAGCAAAGTCGTGATCCAGGATATCCTTGAGGAGATCAGTGGTCCGTTTCAAAGTTCCGAGAGAGCCCGTTGACAATAGGCGCGTATACGCGGTTTTCAGGATATAGAAAACGTCATCCGGGGTGGTGGTGGTTGTAGGTGTTTGGGAGAAGTCCAGGCTAGCGAGGTGTTGGGCCTACAGTTACTTAGTTGTAGGGTACTTCGGAACCATGAGGCTTACAGACCTTGTCAACGATTGTGCGAATATACCAGATCTCCATGGGAATGTAACAAGAGCCCAACAAATCTTCGAATTCTTTTTGAGAGGGTGTCGCATCCAGCAACGCAATAGGTTCGATAGGCAACGGACGGTGAGTATGCGGATCGGAAGATCCAAAAACAGGCTGAAGGACCTGGTCATTAGAGTTGGCTTCCCTATCTACAGTTTCGTCCTCCTCCTAGGTTATCACTGTCAAGAAATTCAACAAGAAAATGTTCATTATGGACACACCTGTAGCTGTTCGACAAGGAACCTTCGAAACAAGTTCCATCGACCACTCATTCCTGCGATCTCGGATAGGATCTTGTCAATCTCACGCGGATCGACCTCATCTGGTTCTACTGTAGTCGAGATTTGTTTTCGTAAAGCAGAGGTGGGAACCACTGAACTTGAGATATCTGACAACTGGGACAGACTAAACTCAGTCAAATGAGGTGAATGCAAGGAAATTTCCACCTTTCTCTTGATTGATCGATCCTCTCTCCAGGCTTCAAGCGTGCTTCGCACCACTCGATCACACTCCCCCAACAACCTCTTAATGACGCTTCGCATGTTCCCTGCACCGTAATATTTCTCCACTACGGGCTGGTGCTGATCAATAACCATGGCCACACCTTCGAAAAGCGCAGTCAGAACAGTGACGTAGTACAATGGGGACGAGGCTGTTGATGTTCGCGTTCAGCATGTAGTAAATTAAACAACATTTACTCCTACTTTTGGCAGAAGTAGGTGCCCTTACCCGCACCAAGTCAACGACAAACGATGCATATGCCTCGAGACCCTCTGCTTCCCAGCCAATTGCAGGAAATAGTTTGAAATAACGGCTAATCGCGGCTGCATCACGGGATCGCGATGCCTGTTCAAATTGGTTGAGAAATATTGACAGAAGTTGTTCCCTCGCAGCTTGAAGTGTCTGCGCAGGTGGGAGATGACTTTCTGCAGTTGGCTGTGACTGGATTTAAGCCTTGCATACATGGAGGCACGAGAGAGAAGGTACCACGGAGATTTCGGCAAAGGGGCCAGAAATGACTTCGAGGGGCAACGACATGGCACGAACACAATGTCTAGTTGCCGACTCCCAGTCCTGGCGTTCAATACAGGACTGCAATTGAGATAGAGAGGACTTGAAGAGTGTGAACCAGAGCGTTGTTCGTACATCGCATGCACTGAGTTACCTTGAGCTCCATAACCTGGCCCACTCGTTCAACTGCCTGCGAAACACGACCCATCTCTTGGTCAAGAGCCCTAACCCGCCCACCGACACGCTCTGCTGTTTTCGCTGTGGAGAAAACTTTCCCCGCAAGCTGTGACGATTCCACACACAGGCCATCGAGATGAGGGACAAGAGCTTCCAGTCGGCGAAGTGAGTCTGCTATGGAGGCACGATCGGAAAGCAGTGCGGCAAGGGAATCGGAGAGTGCTGCTTCCTCGGACTGGTACCAAGACAAACACGACAAGATTTCATTCAAGTTGGTGAGTTTCCTCGGGTCTGTTTGAACGTGGTGTGCTGTTTCGATTGGTAGATGATCTACTGACCCATTGGACGTATCCGTGTTCATGGATGATGGTACCGTGTTAACACGAGAGTCTTGGTGTGTCGCCGAGATTGCCTAGTACTTCGAAGTAGTGATACAACGATAAATAGACGTGGCAAAGGCCAACATTCCACTGAATGTAGTGTAGTAATGATACACATCCATGGCACCTAATCAAGACATAGCGAGGTTTACAAGCCACTCCACACGAAAGTCTTTTTGCCTTGTAGGGGCAACTCCTCGCTGTTGACGCCAACGAACACGCGGTACGCCAGCCTTCACGCACCACTTGCTTTGCGGTGTGTCCCAGAAAGATATTGCGTATTTGTTGAGGGCAATCTCAACGTTTTGAGTCGCACCCGACACAAGGTCCTTCGCCTTCGCAAAACCTCTTAATTGTAGTCGAGATGTCGTGACGCCAACGTCGCATAAAATTGCACTACACACGGTCCAAGAACACCTCCAGAGTTGGTGACCTTGACCTCTGCTTTAATGCCGAGATTTTCATCCCCCGGGGGAAACATCGCGCAACATAAGAGCCGAAGTTTGAGTTAAACACACCCGAATGGAAAGAGAGGCTTGATAGCTGATAGTATTTATATCCTACAAACAAGTCTTCATGGTAATTGATCTCTCCGTTCTCGCAGCGAAGGTGTGGGTATGGCGGAATGTTTTCAATGTGAGTAGACAAGGCAAGGGAAAGCCTCCCTGATGGGTTGACATTCCCACACAGGACATCAGCGAGAGCATTGTCAACTTCGTTGCCTGAATACCAGGCCTGCACCATATTACTGACATCCTCTACCCAGGGCATCGCAACTGCAGAACCCTAAATACAGTACATTCAGCTGAAAGTGGACGTGTCGTTAACATACGTACCGCTTGTATGCACACCACAGTATTAGGATTAGCTTTACTGAGCCTCGAAATGAGTTCGTCTTGTCTGCCAGGCATATGCAGGGTTGGTCTGTCGAATCCTTCGCCTTCCCATTCAGGTGTAAGACCACCGATGTAGACAACAACATCAGATCTAGCTGCAAGAGTGACTGCATCCTCAATGGCTTGGTCAGCATCGATCTTTTTGACACCACTCAATCGTTAGCTGGCCTGTAAGTATGCGTCAGATATCATAGAATGGCCTTATGACACCACACATTAATGCCAGTTGCGAGCTACTTCTGTCTGTCCTATAATTTGTAGTGGCTGGTTTGAGTGTGTTTGTGTACTCGATAAGGATGTCAACAGGTCGTCCTTCTTCCAAACACTCATTTGCCTGCTCTTCGAATGTTCCTTGTCTGTGAGGAAGATTTCTTTGAGTGATTAGCAGGAATATACTCATAAAAGTAATCTCCAGGAGTTTGGTGAGTCCAATCATTGATGGCTAGCTCCCCATCCAATCGTCTAGTGTGAAGTTAGGCCAGATGATAGAAAATCATTGAGTCTGACTGCAGTTGTACTCAGGACATACATGGTGACCTCTGTTAGGATTTCCTTGTGAGTAGAAGGTGCACTGTGTTATGCTTGGCCTGGGTAAGGTTGAGTGTAGCCCTTGCAAGAACAGAGTGAGCCTGCTATGGGTTCAGAGAGTGTACCAAGGTTCCCTTAAGGTGAAGGGAGAACTGAGGAGCCTTGCTTGTGGGTAGCAAGGAACTTAGGATGATGGTGAGACTTAGGGGACCTTGAACTGGCCAGCAAACTAATGTTGCAAACACTAGGTAAGACAAGGGAGAACTAAGCTAAGGTATCATATGTAAAGTACTGGCTTTATATATGTATCCAGACTGCACACAGACTGTTATGTAGGGTAGGTGCAGGAAGGGATGCTACCTCGGTAATGAATAGGAGACAGATGTCAAGGATTGAGCTAAACAACTGTCAATCAGAAG
>JBBPKD010000473.1:0-19296 GCA_038089075.1 Singerocomus inundabilis
TGTCCTCATGTCACTACTACTACACTGCGGGGAGGAATTTGCGGGGTATGCTACGTGCTGTCACGTGCTGTAAATAAAGACAGCTCGGAGGAGGAATGGTCCTACGAAACGTCGCCCTGGGGTTTTCGATCCAAGCTGTCACCTTGTTCTCTACGCTTGGTGCGATACGCTGGCCACGGAGATCGTGTAGACCAACCTCGAGAATCGCAGAAAAGGCTGAGCTCAAGCTCATGTAAGAGTAGATTGCAAGGCATAGGCTACCCCCAGCTGCGTAGATGGGCCGTCGTTGTTTCAGAATCACTCGGGAGCATGTGCGCCCCGTGCATACTGCACAGCGTCCTGCGACATCATCACGGTTGAGTCAGCAAGAGGTTTCCAGGGAGGCGATTAAGCTTTCCGACGGAACGCGTCCCCTCCCCCCCTTGACTCCCCTCCCCTTCCTTCTCCCCGACCGTTCAAATGCCGGTGATTCGAGGTTCATCCATCAATCATTTGTTCATATTTGAGCACAGGTTTGGCCACCCGCGGTTGCGAAGAGAAGTCAACACTGACGACATCCATCTCGTACACCCATTTCTTTTCGAGAAACCAACGACAAAAAGAAAAAAAAAACATGAACAAAGCTGCCCCGTTTCGGCGGCTTGGCTCTTGGTGGCAACCCCATTGCGTGCGCCCGCGCGCCCGCGCGATATGATGGTAATGATGACGATGATGATGAACAATCGATAATCCATGGGCC
This sequence comes from Singerocomus inundabilis, assembly GCA_038089075.1. Lineage (NCBI taxonomy): Eukaryota > Fungi > Basidiomycota > Agaricomycetes > Boletales > Boletaceae > Singerocomus > Singerocomus inundabilis. The sequence goes on from JBBPKD010000473.1 coordinate 740, forward strand.
ATTATCTCACTGTTTTTCCAGCTGACGGTCTTGGTGATCATGTGGGCACACTTCAAGCCCCCCCCTCTTGCCCTTTCTGGTTCCGCTTTTCGTCGAGCGACGGGATTGGGTGATGGTGTAGGTTCCAACGCTTTTGGCAAGACCATGCGAAAGGTGAACCTAACCAAATTCGTATGCGCTGTCATGTTCGTTGTTGGATCCCGCCTGCAGGCGCCGCTTTGCGACATGCCCGTCCACCTGCTCTCACGCGGTCGTCTCTCGTTTTTACGATGGGATCACGGGTACCTTTGAACACGGGGAAGCTAGCAAACGAAGGAGCTCGTACCAGGTAAACGTCGACGAGCGCCTCGTCGGCGCTATCCGTATCATGAACACTCATCCCCCTCTTGTCCCCTCAACCCTTGTCAACGGAAATGATCGCAGCACACACGTTCATGACTGACAATTGCTAGAGAAGCCTGGCTGTCGTCATGTGCAAAGGGGGGTGGGGATTACGATCGATGGGCTTCGGGCACCGCGCTTGGTCAGCGAAGCCAAGGACCCCGTAATGGCTCATCGCTTCGCTGCGCCTCACACCAACGTATCGTCTAATAAACGATGACGACATGATTAAGATTTCTGACCACCTGTGTGGCAGGTAATGTGTCAGGTTGCGGTAAATGGAACACTACTGAAACCCGAAGTTTTCAGGACCCCGCTCGGCCGGGTCTTCAAAGGGATCTACTGTAACGTGAGCGTTAAACCGGTTGAGTTCGAAAATTTGTTGGAACCATGATCCATTAAACTGGGTAAAAGGATCTGTCATTCTCGACCCCATTTGGCGTGAGACGTGGTCCGACGCTTGCGATCGCTCCGATACGGGGGGAATAACACTATCGAGAGAGGTTTAGTGCTATCGGGTACCTTGGCACTTCCCCCTGATGACTATATGATGAATACGGCCAAAACTTTTGCGCTCGCTCCCCCGTCGTATGTTGAACCAGCGGGACACGTTCTTCCCAGGACGCATGGGGAGCGAGGAACGTATGGTTGATGGGCCTGTATGACCTGTGTCCATTCTGCGTGACGCACATCAAAATCTAGCTATCTCCCAGCCTGCATCAAGGAGAAGGGCCGAAAAAAACGTACGGGCGCTGTCGGTCATCCACGTGTGTCCAATCGCCTCGCCCTGGATTTTCTTGCACAGCTTTCGTACGCGAAAACCCAGAGAGAGAGAGGCACTTGCTGTCATTCGGGTATGTGGCGGCGCGAAACGAGCGATCCGCGATTCCTTGTTCCCCTGGCCAATGTGCGGCGCGTACTCGGTGTGATAATTCCGCAGCCACGTTGATCTGGAACGTGGATACGAGGATACGGAAGAGCCGTGATACAGCACATGAAACAGATGCGCATGTACAGTACCGCATATTAGCCCTGGACGATGAATGCTGAACACCCTGCAGGGTGTTGGTCGATATGTCGCGTACCTTCATCCTTGAGTGAGTCGACGTGTTTTTTTTTCCTTCTGCTTTGTATTACAAGCACTCTTAGGTTGGCCTGTGAAAGGAAGTGACGGAGGCAAGTTCAGCACGCGCGCGCACTAGTCGTCGAGGGCTCACCTGTGGTGCGGACAGCACCCATCACGTTCAATCAAACGGCATACACATGGGGCCTGGTTGAGATAGAAAAGTAAAAGACCCCAGTTCGGTGGCGCAGATCTGAACGGCGGTTCCTTTTGAACACGTACATCATCGGCCTTTGACACACATGAATTGTGTCTTATGGAGACCAAGCTGTGGCCTGTGAACAACGATATAGCTGGATGATGAAGAGCTATGTACGAGATGGACGTGTCAGGCGTGTCAGCCTTGTACGACAAGGACTTCACAAGGAGTACATATTAGTAAACTCACCTAGGATAACTCGAGAGGTGACATGGAATGGAAGGCCAACATCAAATAGGGAAGGCTCTTCGATGTGGGGAGGCAGAAATGGAAGCAGGCGCTCCGGGGCGCCACAAGTCACGTTGAACTCTTGCCGAATCCACTACGGTCTAGACTGAATATATGTCAAACCAGCTCCACGAAATCGTCGTGGGTAGAAAGCATGTCAAACAGCATATAAAGTTAATTCAAACTACCACGAGTAGAGCTGTCGACAAGAAAAATAATTCTCGCCCCAGGAGCGCTTGGCGTTCAAACGCGTTCGCCCGCCTCAGGCTGGATCCGTTTCAGGGTTCAGACAACGGCCTGATCCGAACCGAACCGAAGTTTTCCCTCAGGACGGTCCTGGAACAGGCAGATTTAACGATGGCCCAGACGGTCGGTTGCGACGCACACTTTATACACTTTGGAAAGCTTGGGAATGTATATAGCGTACTGTAACAGTAGCACTGTATCATCATCATCCATGAATATCTTTCCAGCATAGGACTTGTCATAATTTACTGTGGCGGATATGATGACACTCTGGACTAGCTCGCACATTTTTCACACCCAAGTCCTCCGCAATAATGGCTGCTGCCTTTTCACCAATCAACAACGCAGTGAAACATGTATTCTGACCGGGACAGAACGAGCAATTAGCGACATCGTATCTAAGTAAAAGACTGACGTACATTTCCAACGTTGGCTGGGCAAATCGACAAGTCTGGTTATTTCATTAGAAGTAAAAAGTTTCAAGTGCGGGTCAATATTATATCACGTACCTGCGACCTTGAGGCCTTCTACATCGTACACGTTCAGGCGCGCGTCCACCACTCCTCCTTGCTCACGGGGTTTCATGGCACACGTCCCAATCTAGGTTAACCCGTTCATCAATGTGACGGGGGAGACGAATACATTGGGAACTAACCGCGTGCCAGATCATTTGTACTATAATCATCGTGCGGAGGAGCATTCAGCAACAGAAACTAGAGGATCTAATTGGGGTGACTCACCCGTATCACGATGCCATTTTGCGATAGCTTCGTCATCTGTATCAGTGTACACAATATTAGGAGCATCTATTGGCACAGGCCCATCCGTTTCTCTACAAGCAGCAGCACTACCAGGAGGAAACACGGGATGAAGGGCAGCAACCTCTCCACGGAATGCGGGTAAACGTCTAAAAAGTTCGCGCGACATTTTGTACAAGACCGCGAGCTGTGCAGCATCGCTAGCTCTGGCGATAAATTTCATCACCAGTGTGTTGCAATGGAAGGAGTAGGAGGCATACCTGGAGAAAATATTCGGGTTAAAATCAAGAGGTGCGTTTGCGTCTTCGCCAGACGTGATGTGTACACTACCAATCGATTCTGGATACAGCTAAAAAACCAATATCAGAGCGACGGTTCATGCATAGAGCTGCCGCACACGCTCACGATATAGTAGTTCGCGCCGAGGAGTTTCCGATCACGTAACTCGTGAGGAGGCCACGCCATGCTAATCAATGAAAATAAAGTGAATAATCCATCACTTCAGAAAACGACTACGACCAACCCAGAAGCTGGTGCAATGATGCCCATGGGCCTGTCGAGGCGATACTGAAAGAATTTCTTCCATCTTAACTGGACTGCGGGCGCAGCCGATGCCAACTGACTTTCTGTAGGGCGCACTTTCACCACCACTTCGACTCCACTGTGGCAGAAGTACTCAGCAACCTACGGGAGAAAAAAAAGGAAGATACTGACTTCTGTGCGATTTTCCCCGTCCCATTCTCTTTCCATTCTTTCAGCGATGCTGACAAGCATAGCGCATAAACATTGATGTCCAAATTCAAGGAACCACTCACCGGCAATTACTTCCGGGTCCCTCCAAATATCATCCATCGTTTCCGTCTCATCTGACAGATAGAACCGAGGATTACAACCCACGTGGTCTGTATAACTTGTATACCATTGAAACGAGATGCTCTGGTGAACCGGCATACCTTGATAATTTTCTCCCACACCAGGCAAATCAACCAGTACGTGGACGTTCCTCTTTTTGAGGATAGACGAAGAGCCGATCCCCGACCTTTCCAAGATTGCCGGGGAACCAAACGCTCCAGCAGAAATAACTACCAATTTCGTGGCCTTCGCAGTAACGACCTCGTTACTGGCTTCTAAACCTGGTCGCTTGTCTACAGTATATTCAATGCCGACTGCACGACCATTCCTATCATTTGCATGAGCCACTTCACAAAGAATACTTCCAGGTCTTACGTACTCGATGATGACACGTTTGACACACATCCCAACCACAATCTTCAAATTTGGATTTCCAAAGCGTGGATACAGATAAGCAGAAGCAGAATCGGAGCGCCTTCCAGTTATGGGATCGATATATCTTCAGTCAGTGGCAAATTAGTGAACGAACTTTGTTTTTCACTGAAAGCGTACTTGTAACCTGGCTATTGAAGAGAAATCAATTGAGTGCTCAAGTCGACTAGATGAAAGTACTCACACTGTACGCATTCGCAGTCACGAAGTCATTATTATCCTCGACTCGAGGACGGGCGGGATCGTATTTCTCCGCTACATTCAAGAGTTGGCTTTTGATCCCAAGTTCAGTTCCACCCGCAGAAATCTGAACCGGTCCGGAGCAGCCATGAGTCGATCTGTCCGAGACGAGCGTAAACGTTTCCAACTACACAATTTGTTATAAATCATCATGTTATCGCGTATCAAGGGGTTTACCTTTCTAATGAACGGAAGAAGCTCGTCGAAGCTCCACCCTTTGTTTCCCAACGTCCCCCAACTGTCGTAGTCGGAGGCGGCACCTCGCACGTATATCATAGCTGAACCCGAGACGAGGTGAGTTATGTGTCAGTAGAACCAACAGAAGAGAACATAGTTACAAGCATCTTTGTCCTTACTTACCGTTAACAGTGGAACCGCCGCCCACAGCTCGGCCACACGTAGTCTTGATTGCACGTCCGTTGAGGTGCCCGCTTGGTTTGCCAACGTGGTAAGAGAAGGTGGTGGCATCTGGTAGGAAGTGTTCGACGAATTTACAGGGCTGGACATGTGCCGGAACATCCCGCGTATGCTGGCCACTCTCGACGACGAGGATCTTGAGACAGGGGTCTGCGGCAGCCAATCGCCCTGCGATGACACACGCGGTTGTTCCGCCTGTCCTAAAATGAGCAAAGTACAAGAGAGGGTCACAAGAGAACTCGCCTCCGGCAAAGATGATGTCAAACACTGGGGACATGCCAGTGATGTAGGAGCAGGAAGTAAATATGGGGGTGAATAGAAGACGCACAAGCAAGAGCGATAGTGGCCTAAACACATGGGGCGAAGAATATATATACATTTCCTTCCTCCAGGAAGAAAAGGGGAAGAAGTGCAGTCCATCGTATGATACTAGTGTCGAAGTAGCGGTGTACCAGATATCACGACAGTGGCGAAAGTCACTCACTGTTATCTAAACTATAGGTGACCGGTTGATCAGCTGACTGGTGGAGTCTGGAGAATTCGATCCGTCCGATATGAATCCTAAAGAACTGAGATCTTGACACGACTTAACTGACCCATAGCCAAAGACAGGCACCTCAAACACGGTCAGACGATTCCGACCGTGTGACCAAGTCATTACACCTAAAATATCCGAAAAAAGAAGGCTAATAAGACTTGACACACAAGGAGCCTGGCTGGGGCCAGGCTATGGTCTGTAAAGTGGTTGGATGATGAAGGGCTGCTCATCATGTCATCGGGGCTACCACCGGTACGCTGGCGAGATGGACATGTCGGGAGTGTCGGTCCACGACAAGGACAGCAGAGAGAGACGAGTGGGAAATGACTTGGAGCACGAAATGGAAGATCAGGATCAATATGGAAGGAATTCTATGAGACGGTAGAGACAAAAATAGGCAGCGTCGCCGGTTGCCAGGATCCGCTACTAACTGAGCATATGATGTGGCATCCAGAGCCACTTTGAAAGTATATTAGACAACATATCTTGATATTAGCAGGGCTGATAAACTCACTGCGAGTCTACAAGGAAAATTCAGATCACAATCTAGCCTGAAGAATTCTTGGCTGTTGAGATCAAGCCGCCTTGACTGAACCGGGTCACTGTTCGGTTTGACGTTCAGCGAAGCTGGCTTTGAACTGAATGGAACCGAACTTTTCCGTCTCTACTGCGGGGACGCCTACACAGTGATGGTAGACAGATCTTTCCAGCAGAGGACTAGCCATAATTGTGCGTGTAAACGAGACGCTATCTCCATGACACGCTGAGCTCAGAGGGGGTACTGGTGACGTGTAGGTAAAACAAATAATCGAGTCACCGCTGAAAGTACAGCGTATCACACCATGATTGTTCTTTGGAACTGTTTATCCAGTGCTACTTGCTCATCCATATTGTAGACTCGAGTATCATATTCAAGCCCGGTGCATAATATCACTCAAAGATCCGAGTCGAATTAGCTCTGATGGTTTTATGCCCCTCTACGATCCAATCCTGTCCAGGAACGGCATCTGCGAATACAATTGTGGACCCAGTCACACTTTGACTACGACGACACACCGAATCCGGTATCAGTTCATGAAGGTCACAGACACACAGCTCTCATATGCCGATGATGAACCGAGACGTTAGGGTGCATGTTGTTATGAGCGAGACAAGGCGGCAATGTGCGATTCAATTTGTTGAGGACTGGCCTGTGAGTATAAGAATGATATTAAACTGGAGATTGCTGGCGGACTAAGGAAAAACAAATGTGTGGTAGATGTGACTGTGGTCCTCCAATGCGGACGTGAGTGCTCGATGAGGAAAATGATACCCTCGTCTACATTCACGTCCTTTATGCTCTGGGGGCCGGATAGACCCCCGAAGGGAGGGACAAATACGCAAGGGCGTTGATAGAGTGACCTTGTTTGGCCGCCGAGGTGAGTTAATTACATTGGGTCGCCCATTTTTTCATATTCGGCTTCCCTTCGGCTCAACCCATGGCAACATTAGCCACAGCACTAGACTCCCACTTTTGGTTCAGCACAGTACTCGAGCCCTCGCCTCGTCGACCTCAATCACCTGTTCATCGACAAGCGACCTCTGTCCAAATAGTACCAGAGGAGTCGAGTCAGAACGAGTCTCGGAAAATGAATAAACTTGCGTACTTTATACACGACACCTGGCTTCACTGGGTCCACAACACACCACCCTACAGGTACAGACTTCTTTCGCCTTCCTGTACCGATGGTTAATTCGGTGGGGTACTCGCTTGAGACAGCGGAAATCTGTCCCTTCTCGGGGCCAATACTCAACACTCGCCATTTGAGGTCCTTCAACTTCCCTGGCAGGATCCCTCGCAGCTCATCAAGACCCCCTTGGGGTGACGAATGTTCGAAAGCAATAGTTACTTTGATCGCAAAGATGGTGTCCTTGGTGACGAGGACACTGTCAATGCCAGTAAGGTTGTCTGTGACTGGAATCCAATAAAATAGAGGATCCGTACACCTGATGTGACCTCTGGTGGGTGGAATCAACTTGGTCACTGTCCGCATAATGGTAGGTAACGATTCCGACTCTGTGTCTCCTACACGCCAGTTGCATTCTATTTTCTTGCCCTCGAATAAGTAGCGGTGAAGCCATCTCTCATAAATGAAGCCTGCATCGCGACGAGTACCGGGGTGGTCTTCCATAACTTGGTAGAAAGCAAGCTTAATTGCTGGAAGCTGATTCCCGAGGGCTTTCCCCAGCGCGTTTACAAGGGTCAGTGTAGGAACGCAAGCATGTGGGTCAAGGCCGCGATTTATATGGCCAGAGGAATCTTCGCTTGGCAGTAGATGGAATATCAACGATGGGCCTGGTTCCTCAACGTCGAGTCGTTGCAATGACGGTAGGAAGGTCGGAGAGGACTCGACAGCAAAGGAAGCCGCTACTTTTATTCTGCTCTCGAGGACTGTTTCTTTGCATTCATACCAATCCACTAGTGTTCGAGGAACACAACCCAACCGGGTCGCGAGATTTGCCATGGTCTCAACATTCAGTCCAAGCAACAAACTGATTGTCTTGTCAGACCTCTCCACGATGAAAATCTCGTTTTTTTACTCACGCGAGGGCCTCGATCTCCTCCTTAGACCAAACATTCATCACACACATCCAAGCACCATGTTCTCTGCTCCACTGCTTCCAATGATGCTTTGCGGCTGAGGTTCCATGAATGATTCGCATGCCGATTGCTAGGAAGGCATCCGCTGGCTGCTTGACATGTGGACCAGAGTCTGTCAGAGCCCAGGCGTCATGTACGAGCTCGCTTTGTAAGGGCTCCATGTCGTCCAAATGATGAAAAGTAACGGTGTCTGTAAAGAGCACATAGAACGACATGCGTCTCGAGGGTTGAAACACAACTGGCTTGTGCTCGCGGAGGTGTTCAACGAGTAGGTAGATCAGGAAGTATGACTTTCCTACCAGAGCATAAAATAAGATATGATTAGTGTTTGAGACCCCGAGGATGTTGTCTTACCGATACTAGGCTGTCCAATAACGAACGCCCCCCTCTCGTACATGCGGTTCGTCTTCAATAATTCCAGTATCTCGCGGTACTCCTGGTGTATGATTATTTTATCATGTTTCAAGAATGACCCACAAAGTTCTTTCAGGGCATCATGATGTTCGGCCAAGTTGAGATACCCTGTGTTGCCGTTCTAAGAAACCCCGGAGGGAATCGAGATTGTTCCAGGCTGCATCAGCAAATATTCCGAGCTGCAACCACACTGCCTCTGACAGATGTTGAGCCATTTGCTATGGATGGGTGCAGGTGGGTATGTCGACAATGGAGATGAAAGTCGTTGAAATCAAGAGAGGGGCATAACGGACTTGGAAACCCAACTATATACAGGGGTATGGAATACCTTCACGCTGACTTGCGCACGGACGTTGCACACAGCAGGGATTCGTGCTGATCCAGGACGAGTGGCCATCCGTGGCGATGACACCGACAACGACAAGGACGTTTGGATGTCGAACCTCATCGAACTCTAAACGTGTTCACTCTCACTTGTCACTTGGGTTTATCCAGCGACAGGAACTACCGTAAACACTGAACCACCACATCTAGGAATGAACGAATTGCTTGTCGCTCATGTGTCCTCTTTCATTTCTAACAGCAAGGAAACCACGATGCTTGTGTTTTCTTCCAACAAGGTCCTGTCTGATATCCTCGACAACCCCGGTGCATACGGCTTCTCCGAGAATGCAATGTACATCGTGGGTAGTGGGATATGGTGGGATTGTCTACACCTGACGTCGGCGGTGCACGAGATCATCGCGAGTCATTTGTCGAGCGCGTTACAGTAAATGTTGCAAGGCCGGATTAGATAGAACTGACTACATGTGGCTGTGCCACAAGTCTTTTTGTTCCCAGTGACCTATAAGCCCTCTTTGATGCCCTTTCGTATAGCCTATACGGGACCGCAGTGCACCCATATCTCACTACTTCCGTCCCAGACCTGCACCTCTACCCCCAGCCACCCTGCCTGTACGGTCCTCAAGCGCTGCTACCCTGGTTGCAGGCTCGTCGTCGACCTCCATAACGAGTGAGGCAAAAAAACAATCTCGCAATGTCGTCGTCGTCGTTGACGATACCTGTCGAGAGTCTGCAGCACGACGAGCGTGTGTGCGGGGAAGATGTGGCACTCTCGAGTGCTGCCTCGTCCAACGACATTGCAGATGAGGCGGACCAGATGGGACAGGATGGGACAGCCGCGTAGTTCCCACTGGAGGCTGCCATGGATGTAGACTCGCAGGAGACATGGCCTATCTCAGACGCTGCTGTGTCGCTCGATGACCCGTCGGGACTGACCATCGTCTGTGACACCCCCGTGCCAAGACGTGTCGAGCGTTTTCTCGAGGCATTTCGAGGTCGGCAGATGTACGGACAAGCGGTGGAGGTTCCGGCTGGATATGGTGGGCTCGTTTTGCACACACCGATAGACAACAAGGGACACCGCAATGAGGATGCGACGGGGCCTTTGGCGCGCCTGTCGCTGACAACTAGTCTAAAACACGCGCGGCAATAAGTCGGCTGGCGCATGCAACAGCGGATGAACACGAGGGAGGGTGGGACGATGAGAATAGTGACTAGTCCCTCCGATGCGACTTGAGTGCCCCGACGAGGTAATTGACATCCTCGTCTACGTTTACGTCGTTATGCTCTGGACGCCAGATAGACCCCTCGATGGGGGGGGACAAATACGCAAGGGCGTTGACAGAATGGCCTTGTTTGGCCGCTCTGGTGAGTTGATTTCGTTGGGTCACCCGTTTTTTCGTATTCCTTGATGATGCACTTTGAAGCTCCCTGACAGATACACGCGTATGACGAATGAGAACACAGTGGATCTAGGGACATCAACATTGAACACCCTTTGCTGCGGCCCCCGATTTGCTGATATCCTCACCGTGGACCGGGCATGACTGCAGACCACCCGAGGCTATATGTAGATACATCTGCAATAATCTACTCTTGCAATGTAAGAATAGCTTCTTGGCTCTTGTGCTCACCGTCGAGGTTGAACCTACACTCCCTGACCCGGGATGGTCATCATGGCTGGTGGTGGAGCAATTGATGTGTATATATGATAGCATCCGATACTTGTGTCACTGAGCCCCTTGTGTGATGATTGTCGACCATTGAGTAGATAGTGCTGGTCGCCAGGGAGATAACTTTGAGAGTTCACTGTGTGACAAGGGCGTCGACATCAGCTCTATCGGAAATGGTCGTGTGGTGCCTGGTGTCAAGTTATTGTCTGCTACCAGAGGATGCAGAGTGTACAAACGAAAAAGTTGTGAGACTAGTCAATTGTCTAAACATTCGTCGGAATTCATTCTACCATCGTCTTTGGATGCAGGTCCAGTCGAGTACAAAGTAAGTGTCAACAACTTCAGTCTGTGATAGTTCTAGTCGTGCGCGCGATCTATCAAGACGATCACAAGAAAGAGTCAAGTGAATACAATGCATAACAACTGCTGCTCGACTTCACTTCAGCTTAATCCATGGCAACATTAGCCACAACACTAGACTCCCACTTTTGGTTCAGCACAGTACTCGAGCCCTCGCCTCGTCGACCTCAATCACCTGTTTATCGACAAGCGACCTCTGTCCAAATAGTAGCAAAGGGGTCGAGTCAAAAAAAAGTCTCGGAAAATGAATAAATTTGCGTACCTCATACATGACACCTGGCTTCACTGGGTCCACAACACACCACCCTACAGGTACAGACTTCTTTTGCCTTCCTGTACCTATGGTCAATTTGGCGGAGTACTCCTTTGAGACAGCGAAGATCTGTTCCTTCTCGGGGCCAACATACAACACTCGCCATTTGAGGTCCTTCAACTTCCCTGGCAGGATCTCTCGCAGCCGGTCAAGATCCTCCTGAGGTGATGAATGTCTGAAAGCAATGGTTACTTGGATCGCAAAGATGGTGTCCTTGGTGACGAGGACACTGTCAATGCCAGTAAAGTTGTCCGTGACTGGAATCCAATAAAATGGAGGGTCCGTATAGTTGATATAATCTCGGGTGGGTGAAATTGACTTGGTCACTGTCAACACAGTGGCAGGTAACGATTCCGACTCTGGGCTTCTTACATGCCAGTTGCATTCTATTTCCTTGCCCTCGAGTAAGTAACGGTGAAGCCATCTCTTATAAATGAAGCCTGCATCACGACGAGTACCGGGGTGGCGTTCCATAACTTGGTAGAAAGCAATCCTAATCGCTGGAAGCTGTTCCTCAAGGGTTTTCCCCAGCGCGTTTACAAGGGTCAGTGTAGGAACGCAAGCACGCGGGTCAAGGCTGCGATGTATATGGCCAGAAGGATCTTCGCCAGGCAGTAGATGGAATATCAACGATGGGCCTGGTTCCTCAACGTCGAGTCGTTGCAATGACGGTAAGAAGGTCGGGGAGGACTCGACAGCAAAGGAAGCCGCTGCTTTTATTCTGCCCTCGATGGCTGTTTCTTCGTATTCATAAAAGTCCACTAGTGTTCGAGGAACACAACCCAACCGGGTCGCGAGATTGGCCATGGTCTCAACGTTCAGTCCAAGCAACAAACTGATTGTCTTGTCAGACCTCTCCACGATGAAAATCTCGTTTTTTACTCACGCGAGGGCCTCGATCTCCTCCTTAGACCAAACATTCATCACACACATCCCAGCACGATGCTGTTTGCTCCACTGCTTCCAGCGATGCTTTGCGGGTGTGGTTGTTTGAATGATTCGCATGCCGATTGCTAGGAAGGCATCCGCTGGCTGAATGACATGTGGACCAGAGTCCGTCAGAGCCCAGATGTCATTTGCGAGTTCACATCGTAATGGCTTCATGTCGTCTAAATGATAAAAGGTAACGGTGTCTGTAAAGAGCGCATAGAACGGCACGCGTCTCGAGGGTTGAAACACAACTGGCTTGTGCTCGCGGAGGCGTTCAACGAGTAGATAGATCAGAAAGTATGACTTTCCTATCAGTACAAAATAAGTTGAAGTTAGTGTTCAAGATCCCGAGGATGTTGTCTTACCGATACCAGGCTGACCAATGACATACGCCCCCCTCTTGTACATGCGGTTCGCCTTCAATAACTCCAGTATCTCGCGGTACTCCTGGGGTACGACCATTTTGTCGTGTTGCAGAAAATCTCCACACAGGTCTTTCAGGGCGTCATGATGTTCAGCCAGGTTGAGATACTCTATGTGTTGTGGTTCTAAGAAACCCCGGAGGGAATCGAGATTGTTCCAGGCTGCATGGGCAAATATCCCGAGCTGCAACCGCACCGCCTCTGACAAATGTTGAGCCATTTGCTATGGATGGGTGCAGGTGGGTATGTTGACAGTGGAGGTAAAGGTCGCTGAAATCAAAAGAGTGACACAACGGACTTTAAAACCCAACTATATATAGGGGTATGGAATACCTTTATGCTGACCTATGCACTGACGTTACACACAGCAGGGATTCGTACTGCTCCAGGACGAGTTGCCATCCGTGATGATGACACCGACGACGACGTCTAGATGTCGAACGTCATCAAATTCTAAACGTGTTCACTCTCACTTGGGTTTATCCAGCAACAGGAACCGCCGCATACAGAACCGCTGCATACAGGAATGAACGAGTTGCTCGTCGCTCATGCCTCTTTCGTTTCTAACAGCAAGGAGACCACAATGCTTGTGTTTTCTCCCAACAAGGTCCTGTCTGAGATCCTCGACAACCCCTGTGCACACGGCTTCTCCGAGAATGCAAAGCACGTCGTAGGTGGTGGGATATGATAGGACGATCTACACCTGACATCGGCGTGCGCGAGATCATCGCGAGTCGTTTGTAGTAAACTTTGCAAGGTCGGATTAGGTAAAACTAACTACATGTGGCTGTGCAAGTCTTTTATGATGCAGCCCTCTCGCTGGCTGCTCTGCCTGATGCCCTTTCGCATAGCCTATACGGGACCTCCACCTCCACCAACCACCCTGCCTGTACGGTCTTTAAGCGCTGCTACCTTCGTCGTCGACCTCCATGACGAGCGAGGAAAAGAACAATCTCATAATGTTGTCGTCATTGTTGACGACACCCGTTGGGAATTTGGACCACGACGAGCGTACAGGGAAGATGTGAGATTATCGAGCGCTGCCTTGTCCAACGACATGACAGATCAGGTGGACCAAGTGGGGCAGGATGAGACAGCCGCCCAGTTCTCGCTGGAGTCTGCCATGGATGTAGACTCGGAGGAGACACAACCTGTCTTGGCAGACATTGCTGTGCCGCTCGACGATCCGTTGGGACCGACCATCGTACGCGACACCCCCGCGCCAAGACGTTTTCTCGTGGCGTCTCAAGGGCGGTACCTTTGGAAATTTATGTTTCACATTGGCATTACGGAAGGATGTAATTAGCACCACTGCACAGTTCTTCATAGATGTCATGGATATCGTGGAACAATCAAGAATCCAAATTCAAAGGCAATTCATAGTCGTACATAGACTATGTCCGAAGGCTTCAATCCGGGCACTGAAAAACTATTCAAGAAATTAGATTTCTGAAAGCTGATTGAACTTAACAATGCGTTAGCCATCTCTTGATGCACCCTGTGGTACTAATTAGAGGAATTGGTCGGGTGCGTAGTGCTGCCGTTGCTCACTAGTAGACGGCAACATATTTAATCACCCATTTGGCATCTTGAGACGTAACGTCAACAACTTGTGAGAAGGTAACATGATAAGAGGTTAACTTGCTTACCGATTAAGTTAGCTGTGTCCGCGATGACCTCAGAACACGTCTCAGGGCAGCTAGAAAGTAGATCCAGCCCAGCCACCGCAGATGGTATCGAAGATCGTCGAATGGTAGTAGAAATTGGGCCCAATATCCCAAGTATCAGCACTCCAAAAGCCAGCCTGCATACCCTAATTTGTAGTGTTAGACATTCGACTGGTGATATCCGTAGGGATGATCTCACAAGAGAAATGCGTCCCATAGCAAAGCAAAGACACCCTCTCCGACATCGCTAAAGCCGTAAGTAAATAAACTGGTGTTGATGTCTTAAATAGAGCACCCAGAATCGGCACTCGATGTACTGTAGCACTTCGTGTTGAGAACTTGATCGGTGAAGCTCCCTCATTGGAAGTAGCAATGTTGCAGGCATTCGACATCCCACTATGGAGGGACATTTTATTGTTTGCCTGATCGTTGACACCTTCCATAATACCGATCTCTCCGCCCACAGGACAATTGGACCCATTTGTTTGCAGTTAACAAATATTTAATACTGTCGTCTGTCCGAATGAAGAGTGAATGACGGACCTAAAAGCTGGGCCATACACCACAGCCAGCTGGCATAGCAGTCGCATCCAAGCTAAATAGTACGTACTGTTTTTATTTCATGAGAACACCGTCGATTAACAATTATTAGTCTAGCGACGTGGCCATATGAATGCAGTGTCCTACGAGTTATGGCTTCCGCTTACACGCACGCTGAGTACTCATGGAGTCCATGGCCGGAACAACAGTGGCAGTCACTTGTGTTCCACGTATGCAAGTCCCTGGGTGATTGCGTCTTGGATGCTCAGATAATTTATGTTGCCATTCGTGGGGACTGCGCCAGTAAATCAGACCATTTCCTAAAGAAAGCGAGGACGCAAAGCATATTGTACGTGCATAGATGTGCCCTGATACAGTGTTTGGAGGGAATGAGACATCTTCATGGCAACCTAATGATGAGATCTTGATGTGGTACTGTGAGATATGATAATGTGCCAAACGGATTACAGCCAAGGCGCGAGAAAAGGCCTCGAGAAGATGAATAGGACGACCTTGGATGACGAAACTGGGTCCAAGAACAAGCTCGAGAGGATGGGGAATGATGTGGTTTATACTGATTCCATAGAACTTGCATGTCAGCAGGTTCTTCAGGAGCCTGTTGTGGGCCGACACCCAGAAATCCTGGCAGGGCATCCTACTGGCATAAGAGGGGAAAGATCATTTTGCATCATGAAGTGACATGTGGAATAGAAACGTGACAGGAGAAACTCTTTTTGCTATGTGGACTAGTTAGTAAGGGCACCATAGAGCACTTTCATTCCTGCCGTGTTCTGCGCCAGGCTGTGTGCGCGCCCCGAACGCCATTCTGTCAGGCTGTTAGTATGTTTGTCTTGGTTCAGATCCTCTTGGGAAGTCGAAAGTTGCGCGGAATTCTCCGAAACTCGTTCCGGGTCCCAACAAGTCTGGTCTCTTGTCGCGCCGTCACCATCAGCATGGCTTGCTGGACCCGCCAAAATCTTGGAATCACTGGCCGCTTCGTTGCACCATCTGTGTGATGCCGGATGTCTCATTATCGTTCAAGTTATTTCAATTTGCTGTCGACACTCATCCCGCTTGCCTTGGCGGTATTGTCGGCCCACGTCCCCCCTATCAGCATTGTGTGCGGTTCACTGTGACGCTCCCCGGATTTTGTAACACACTCTGGTGAGGGTTGGCAGAGCAGGTACATCGTCGCTCTCGCTATCAGGCTCGATTGTTTGTCAGTTGTTGAACATCCACTGAATCTCACATTTTCGAGTCTCCATTCAATCTGCATATCTCAGTGTGTTTCTTCAACACCATCGGTTGACGTTCATAGCTCTCGCTGATTCATCGACGACGTGTCATCTCTGGTCAGCCCCCGACCCATCTCGCGACTACTGGAACCGCAACCGTTCTTCCGGATTTGTCTCAGGCTCGGTGCCGCATTTCTTGGGTTAGACTCTTGGTTGTTGTCTTTTCTTTTCTTCGCGCCAGAGCAACACGGCATGCGCGTCCTTCCGACAATCCGTAATCGGTCCTCCATGGTTCAGCCCGTCTGGACACAACGTGATACTCTTTCCCCCTTGCAGCTCACCAACGTTCCGTCGATATCAACAGCGCGTGTGTAAGACTAAGCGCGACTTGGCTTTACCTACGCACCATGGCAGTATGATCAGACGTAACCAATGTTCAAGACTAACTAAGCCAACTTGAAACACGAAACAAAACTAAAATCTGGTTTGAGAGACGGTCATCACGTTTTGGTCACTTTCAATGACAAACTTTAGGGTAAATCCGAGAGCAAACAATGACAACTTCTGACCTTTGGACAATATCCGATGACTTCGCTGAGCCCTTCCATGCCGCCACTGTTCGCTTGGTATGCTCGTTTCTTTTTTTCTTAGACCCAGGTTTGTTTGCTAACATCACCGTTGGACCTCGTGTACACACCAGCAAGTTCCGGACTTCTAGTGGCGGAGGAAGGGGAGTCACACCCAAAGTCCCTGATAAGTTGCCCACTTGAGGCCACGGCGACCTCGTTCGGCTGATTCCAGAGCCCCTCCTTCGGCTCGCTTCGTCTAGCCTCCATCTCGTGAATTAGCATGAGGACCACCGTTCGTTGATGTCCTATATCCTCCCTTTCCTCACTATGTGATCTCTCTAAGCACTCTCATCTTTGGAATGACAGGTGTTACGAACAGGGACCACATTGATCGCGATTCAGAGCTGGTCGGTCCCTTGACGGAAAAACGGCTTTACCTATGCACCACGGCGTGACCGATGTTCAGGACTAACCTGAACGCGAAACAAGACTTGACATGATTTAGTTCAAGAAGATGTCTTAAGGTTTGGGCCACCCCTAGCGACAAACCTTACGGTAAATCCGTGTTTGGGTTGAGTAAACGACACGTTTGATATCTGAACAGTACATCAAGAAGTTGAGCCGTAACAGCCGAGGGTATATCCTGGGGTTTTTTTCCCTAAATATAGACGCGAGTTGGCCAATCAGAGCCTCTGCGCACACTCGTACAGTAGGTCTCGCCATCGTCTTCAAAAACGTAACGTAACAAGTCTGCTTTGCGAATGTATTTCACAAGTTGCTCTTGTTTAGCTCGGCGCTCGACGTGCATGTCGCTATCGCTCGCTTGGTTTGTTTGTCTGTTTGTTTTCTTTCCTTCTTTTTTTTTTTTTCTCTTCTTTTGTCGCACACGGGTTTAGCTAATGCATCATCATATCATCGCCCCTAGATTTCGTATAGCTTCTGGACAATGGCATCCAGTGGAGGAGGAAGGGTCATTCCGAGTCGGCTGACTCCAGGGCATCCCCTTCCGTCACCTCTGCCTGGCCTCCATCAATAAAGCAACATAAGGGCCACCGTGCACTCACGTCATGCATCCTTCCCACAGCGGATCAGTTCCTTGACGCACCATCGGACCAAAAACCTCCCACGGAGTGCCCCCAACACGTTGCATAAACACAGGGGCTCTACATCATTACGTGACACTTTTTTAAATGTCTAGCGAGGCCTGCGCGAGGTCTAGCAGAGGCTCTCTCTCTCTCTGATTGGGCAAGGGCCCCCGTAGGTATGGCAATTTTCCTTTTTATATGTCGATGCGCGGCGTACTTGTGCAGACGTTCAGAAATGCCGGTGTAGGCTTGCGCGTGTTTTCCACTCGGACGTCAAAAATCCATCTAGACTCAAGGGTCGAGAGTCGTCGTGTCATACGACAGTCCAACAATGGACAAGCGGACGGACCTTTTTTTTTTTTGAATGAACGGCGGACCAATCAACGGGAGCAATGTCGTAAAGAGATGACAAGATAAACCAAAAAGCCACCGTTCACGTTCACATTCTTGTTTTATTTTATTCCCTCTCATTTTATTTTTGTGCACTACATGCACCCTTGCCCAAAAACGAAAATGAAAAGAAAAAGCATGTCATAAAAAAAAAAAAAAAGTAGGAAATACATGTTACATAAAAACAAAAACGACAACATAAACGGTGGAATGGAACTTACAAATTGCTCCACGATCGATACCAAAAGGAAGCAGGGTCTCCAGCCCCATCAAGAGCCCTTTTGGTTCCACCTCCCTCCTCTCCTCGCTCCGCGTTCACCGATTCCGATAACCAAATCCTTCGAAATAGCCCGAGTCACGCATAAACGACGTCCAGCGTTCATCCAACCGCGACTCCTGGCTGACCAGCCCAAGCTCCGTCAGCTCGGAGGGTGCTGCTCCTGTGGCTTGCACGGCGGCACTAGACGGAGGTTGTTGTGTCTGTGGTTGCTGTACCGACGCTGACGTTGACGCTTGAGGTGGTGCCTGTGCGTGGGCCTGCGGATGCGGATGGTACGCGCTC
>JBBPKD010000474.1:673-19271 GCA_038089075.1 Singerocomus inundabilis
CCGTATTAATCTTTGTCATTCGTCGATTCATGTTCTGTAACATTCTATACTGTAGGTATATAAGCCCTGTACTTACAACAAAGCCTCTCCAGGCTTGTATATTCATTTCTTTTCATCTATCTTGAGCGCATAGCCCTAAGGCTTTGGTCTGTTCCTGACAACAAGCACCTGCAGGTCCTCAGGCAAAATTTTCTTGGGCAGCGATGAAAGGTTTCACTGCTTGCCATAACGAGATCATTTGGCTAGAATCAAGGGGGTGTAAACGTCAAGGATACTCGGCGTCTATGCACGGACCATATAAAGAACAAGTAAACATGTTTATGGAATGACTTTGCGCACGAGTAAATCACACCTCGTTCTTTCATTCTTCAGAGCCTACGGCTGTTTAACGCTAGAGAGGATGTCCTCGACAAAGGCTGGTGGGTGACAATCCTGATAAGTGATCTCATTGAATACTAGTAATTCAATATAAGGCCCAACAATGGTATTTGACACCGGTCACTCCGATATGGTGTGGGCGGTCGCATTCCACCTGGACGGAAAGCACCTTTTGGGTGGAAGTTTCAGTGGAATTCAACGATGGCGACTTGAAGGTGGTGAGGAAGTGGGTCAGCAAATGAACGTAGAGTTGCAGGCTATTTCTATTTCAAGGGACCACAAGTGGGTTGTGTGCGGGACTGATGGCTACGGGGCAAGCGTGTGGGATGCGGAGATTCAGAAAAAGGTTGTCGAGGTAGAAGGCAGGTGCTACGTGGCTTCCGTCGACACTTCCCCAGACTCGACCAAGTTTGCCACCGGGACTGGACTCCCCGAATGCAGAGCCAATATCTGGGATATAGCGACTGGGGAAAGACTGCTTGGCCCGCTTCAACATCCTGGTCGTGTTACCGGAATCAGGTTCTCTCCGGATGGCGAGCACGTCGCCACTGCTTGCGATAGTGAATCCATCCGTATCTTTGACAGCCGCAGTGGTGACGAGCTCATTACCATTTCAATGACCATCACACCCTTCTCTCGCCCACATACACCCCTTGTGTGGTCCAACGATGGTCAACGAATCTTTGCTGTATCTGAGAGCGAGAAAATCAAGTGCTTCGATGTGTTCACAGGATCCCAGGTTGCTGAATTGAAGATCCCCAACAAGGGCAAGGTCGAATCTGTTGCTCTATCTCCCAATGGTGCATTCATTGCCACATACGCATCACGTTTCATTTCGTTCCTTGACACGTCGACTCTCTCGCACATTGGTCACCCCGTCATTGAGGACAATGAGAAGATACACTCAATTGCAATTTCCCCAGATGGTAGCTATTTTGCAACGGGCCACAGTGATGGGAAAATTGTTGTGCGTAACCTCACGAATATTCTGCCAGATGTGTATGGGCCTTTCAGTGTGAGTACACTTCCATTCATGAAACTAGCATATTGAATACACACTATCTTGTGACTCATGAACACTATGATAGACATCCACTCGTGATGGACCACAAGCAGACAGACAGCCTGACTCTAATCCGGTAGGAGATGCAACCATGCCACTAATACAAGTATAACTGACCCGGTCGTGCATGTATACCAGGAAGAACCTGGGTCGGAGACCCACAGCAGAGGGAGTGAAGGTGATCCCCTTGAGGTAGCAGTTCGTTCTTCTCCCTTTCAATGCGAATTTTTATGATAGCATAGGTTGAAGTGCCGTCGGGCGCACCTGCAGCTCAATTTGACTACGACGAAGTTGGTACTCGTGCTATTTCCCTCTTCTCCTTGTATTAACACTGCTAGAGCCACCATCACCAGCATTGTCTACCCATCCTCGTGAGGATGAGGTGTCCCGTGCTGTACCACAGTCATCAGATACCCCGTCGGTGACCCCTCCACCAGAGGCGTGTCAAGAGGAACAACCAAACACTGTGAAATCGGATCAGGGCCTTGGAAGGTTTAAGAGGTGGTTACAAACAAATGTATGGAAGAGAAATGGGGATCAAATTTTGCATGGGCATGGTCGACACTCTGAAAGGTCGCATCGGCAAGCCAATAGTCAATCTCGTTCGCGGCCACCAGCGAGAGTGGATGGAACGAACGAACGACCTTCAAGAATAGCTGCAGGTCAGCGTGTGCGAGTGAGTTTCTTCAATAAACGATCAGAGGTGGTGCCTAACATATGATAGCGAGCGGTTGCGAAACCGGTTGTAAAACAAATGGTTTGTTGTCCTTCTATTTTACGTACTGGAGTTCATTAGACATCGCAGCCCAAATCACCTACCAAGGCTGCTGATCCTAAACGTCCACCGAGAAACTCTCATGGCGGAAAAGTCCCTGCAGACCCCTCGGAAACAGGCGACGTATGTCTTTCTCTGATTGTTATAAGCTAACCTACTACATCTCGTTCCCTATTAGGTGCGGCAAGTCAACAATGCGTTCCACCCGTCTGATAGGGGAGTCCATCTTACGGTGCGTATACGATTCCTAAGACTATGTTGTGAGACTCACAGTGGATGCTACCAGCATGAATCAGATAAAGCCATCCTCAGATTTTCAATCGCCTTTCCTGCCTGGATGTGTTTTGGTTCGGGTACCAGAGGTGAGACGGATGGGTCTAGTAGGTAATCCGTGTAGAGTATCGTCCTGGATCGTGGATACGTGGATGTGTCTGTCGCTTTCCAGCACTTTTAGTGACGTACATGAGTCCTTCTAAGTTATCCGGTAATCAAGCCTACCAGGATATGATCGGGGAGAGAAGCAGATGCACACGAGGGTTACGATTGGAGGATAATTAATTCGAGTCATCGTAAAGGCTCCTGATGTGTCATAGTCCAGCGAGTCCCACATCTGTTTTTCCAGAACACCTAATGGTGTCTTCGTCTGGTTGCGCTGGATGTGCCCCTCCCCCCACATAAAATCCATGTCATGGCCACACTAAATGTAACGCCCACGATAGAGTGCACCTGTCATCATTATCGCATACATAGTCACTTCTAGTGATTCATTGACCTCGGCGGCTGCTCTACCTGTCCCTGTGGTAACTTCGTCCTCTTTATCTAAGCGATACGAGACGTTCCCGCAGACCTTGTCACCGCCAGCAGTGGTATGGCACCACTGTAGAAGTCGAGCTCTTTTCCCTCTTCACGGTCCTGCGTCCCTAATGCGACTGTTGTCGTGTCCGTGGATGATTTACTCAGAGAATCTTCGTGGCAGACGATTGGTTCCATGGGTACTGCTTCGTTATTGGCGCATTAGAACAGACATGGCCTTCCCAGCATGACAACGACAGATCAAAAGGTATTGGCAAAGAGTTCAGATCTTTCCGCGAGAGAAAGAAGCCGATTCTACGGGCGTTCCGAGGTCTCCAGCGGATATTCCTGGGAGAGGATGGGTTGGATTGACAAGACCCATCTGTTGGCTGACAGATCGAGCCTCCGGACACTGCATCATCGTGACCAGTCTGGTGAATCGATAAGCGGATGAGATGATATGCTTCGAGTCCTACCTCGACCTTGTTTGTCCTTATTCCATCCCATTACTTCTTACTCCCACCAGCCATTTTTCGCGTATCCCATCTTCCCATGTCGATCACGACCCCAAAGAGAGTGATCACGCAGAGGGCCTGATCTACTGGGGCGAGTATGAGCTGTTTCGCACTCAACGATACAATGAGTAGGAATGCGACGTGGTACGAGTCCGACTAATGCGTCCATTTGCTTCCTGTAGAGTGAACTACGTTCATCTGGAACATATATATATGAGTGTTCCGTGTTCGAGAGCGTCCTAGAATGCGCACCGTCCGTAATATGTCAAGAATTGGTTGAATTGAAAATGTGTTTCACACTTGTGAATAGGGTGTTCCAGTCCGTGCATGACAAGCACCTGCAGGTCCCCAGGCGAAATTCTCTTGGGCAGCGATGAAAGGTTTCACTGCTCGCTATAACGAGATCATTTGACTGGAATCAAGGGGGTGTAAACATCAAAGATACTCGGCGTCTACGCACGGGCCATATAAAGGACAAGTAAACAGGTTACATTTATGGAATAGCGTTGCGCACGAGTAAATCACACCTCGTTCTTTCATTCTTCAGAGCCTACGGCTGTTTAACGCTAGAGATGATGTCCCCGACAAAGACTGGTGCGTGGCAATCCTGATGAGCGATTTCATTGAATACTAGTAATTCAATATAAGACCCAACAATGGTACTTGACACCGGTCACTCCGATGTGTTGACGGTCGCATTCCACCCGGACGGAAAGCACCTTTTGGGTGGAAATGACAATGTAATTCGACGATGGCGACTTGAAGATGGTGAGGAAGTGGGTAAGCAAATGGATGTAGGGTTGATGGCCATTTCCATTTCGAGGGACCAGAAGTGGATTGTATGTGGGACTAGCATCCACGGGGCAAGCGTATGGGACGCGGAGATTCACGAAAATGTCGTCCAGGTGGAGGGTACTTGTTATGTGGCTTCCGTCGACACTTCCCCAGACTCGACCAAGTTTGCCACCGGGACTGGAATCCCCGAATGCAGAGCCAATATCTGGGATATAGCGACCGGGGAAAGACTGCTTGGCCCGCTTCAACATCCTGGTCATGTTACTGGAATTAGGTTTTCCCCCAATGGCGTGCATGTCGCCACTGCCTGCGAGGAGGAATCCATCTGCATCTTTGACAGCTGTAGTGGTGACGAGCTCATTACCATTTCAGTGACTATCACGCCCTTCTCTGGCCCACATACACCCCTTGTGTGGTCAAACGATGGTCAACGAATCTTTGCTGTATCTGAGAGCGAGAAAATCAAGTGCTTCGATGTGTCCATAGGATCCCAGGTTGCTGAATTGAAGATCCCCAATGAGGGCGAGGTTAAATCTATTGCTCTATCTCCCAATGGTGCATTCATTGCCACATATGCATCGCGTTTCATTTTGTTCCTTGAGACGTCGACTCTCTCGCACATTGACCACCCTGCCATTGAAGACAGCGAATACATACGTACAATTGCAATCTCCCCAGATGGTAGCCATTTTGCGACGGGCCACCATGATGGGAAAATCGTGGTGCGTAACCTCGCAAATATTCTGCCAGATGTGTATGGGCCTTTCAGTGTGAGTACACTTCCATGCATGAAACTAGCATATTGAACACACACTATCTTGTGACTCATGAACACCACGATAGACATCCGCTCGCGATGGACCACAAGCAGACAGACAGCCTGACTCTAATCAGGTGGGAGATGCAACTATGCCACTAATACAAGTATGACTGACCCGGTCGTGCATATATACCAGGAAGAACCTGCGTCGGAGACCCGCAGTAAAGGGAGTGTAGGTGATCCCCTTGAGGTATCAGTTCGTTCTTCTCCCCTTCAATGTGAATTTTTATGATAGCATAGGTTGAGGTGCCGTCGGGCGCACCTGCAGCTCAGTTTGACTACGACGAAGTTGGTACTCATTCTATTTCCTTCTCTCCTTCTATTAACGCTGCTGGAGCCACCATCACCAGCATTGGCTGCCCATTCTCGTGAAGATGAGGTGTCCCGTGCTGTACCACAGTTATCAAATACCCCGCCGGTGACCCCTCCACCAGAGGCGTGTCAAGAGGAACAACTGAACACTGTGAAGTCGGATCAGGACCTTGGAAGGTTTAAGAGGTGGTTACGAACAAATATATGGAAGAGCAACAAGGATCGAATTTTGCATGGGCATGGTCGACACTCTGAAAGGTCGCATCGACCGGCCAATAGTCAATCTCGTTCGCAGTCACCAGAGAGAGTGAATGCCGCAGACGGGGGACCTTCAAGGATAGCTGCCGGTCAACGTGTGCGAGTGAGTTCCCTTTCTGAATATACGATCCGAGGTAGTGTCGACATACATATTATAGCGAGCGGTTGCGAAACCGGTTGTGAAAAAAACGGTTCGTGGTTCTTCGACTTTGTATTCTGGGGGCGCTTAGTCACCACAACCCAAGTCGTCTCCCAAAACTGCTCCCCCAAAAATTCCGAATAAAGACGCTTCTCGTGGTGCAAAGAGTCCTGCAGGTTCAACGGAAGTAGGCCCAGTATGTCTCTTTCTGATTACTATGGACCACGTCGTGACAGCTCATTTCCGTTAGGTGCAACAAACAAATGATCCTTCTCCCGGGGTGGTCCATCTAACAGTGAGGATGATTTCTCCAGTCTTATAGTATTGTACTTATAGTAGATCAGCATCAACGACATTCAGGAAGGGCTACACTTTCGATCACATTTCCCGCGTGGATGTTGTGTCTTCGCTCAGGTGCAGAGGATGGGACGCATTGATGTAGAGATTTCACACCGCATCGCAAGTACGAGGATGAATGAGTTGTCAGTGAAAGAGTCTACCTGTACCCGAACGTCTGGATGGAGACTCAAATGCTAGTTGAGAATACCCAGTGGTTTTGGATGTATTGCTTACGTAATTATTACGTAACTCATACGAGGCACATTGCAAGACACCAGTTGTTCTGCTAGTCTATTAGAAACGCGCTCAATGTTTGGCGCGGTACAGCGATACGTGCACGAATGGCGTCGAGGCCTCATCCAGTCTGGCGTATTCTTATGTGGTTCCTACGCAGCCGGTGCCTATGTCAACGAGAGACTGGAGGAGATGAAGGACAAGATGCTCAGGACTAAGCTTGCTAGAGAAAAGTGTGTCTTGTTCGTTCCCTAGCATACTCATCACTTCACGTGCAACAGTCTGCGACGTCGCTTCCAGTCAACTCACGACGATGTCTGCTTCACAATAATGGCCCTCATGCCTACCCTTGCTTCTCAGGTCCTTGAAGAGATGGACGTCGAGGCTCTCACAAATGAGCTGCAGACCGTCTCGCGTGCCTCCCGTTCTCGTACACTCCATTCTACACAAAATCAACAGCGCTCGCAATCTGTATTGAGTTCGGTCTCCGACGTGCATTCGGATGCTGGTTCTGCCTCTCTTTCGTCCTATTCGGGATCAGGTCTCGACGGAGATCGCGCTTCGGCCACTTCCGGTAGCTGGATAGAGCATATGTCAGCCTCTGAAGGCCCAATTTCTCGGCCAGAAGTTCCTGTGCAGCTCTCGGACTCTATCACATCAGTGGGCTCCTCCCTCAGTCACGATGGGCACAATATGGAAAGTTCAGTGACCTCTACGAGCTTACGAACGAGGGGTCAGCTATGGAATGAAGTCAAAATACTCGGTGCGGCTGTCGTCGCTAGTCATATGCGCTTGGCTAACCCTTCTCAAGCACTGACGCGTACACTGACCACGTTGTATACGACCACTCTGCTCTCTCTCTTCACCGCGGTTCAACTCAATCTCCTCGGTCGCAGCCGTTACATTGATTCTGTCCGGGCTTTTGACCGTGCCGACCGTGCGCGCGATAAAGTACCTCACTTCTCATTAACAGAGATCCTCACAAGGGAAGCGGTGGCTAAGATCGTGGATGTAGAAGCAGTCTGTCCCGCGTGGATATTTGGAGAAAGTATAGACGACAGTGACGATGATGCAAAACTTGACGCGATCTCCGAAGAAACCGGAATACGCTTCCTTACGCTTTCCTGGTGGCTATTGCACGTGGGTTGGAAAGATGTTGCTGCAAGAATAAGGGGTAGTGTTGAGAGTGTGTTTGATGAGTAAGTGCTTTGTACTTTATCATCTGTGTACATCCTGCATACAGGTCGCGCTTGTTCGTGGAATCCGAGTACATGCGCCTGTCCTGTTTTTTCTTGACATCACATACGACGACCTTTTCTTCAATCTTCCTGTAAATCTTTTTTGCACACGCTGACGTTTTGCTATTATGATCAGGGTGTCACTGAAAGCTAAACTTTCGCCTTCTGAGCTATTTACGCTTATCATGGATGTACGACGTCGTGTGGAGATAGACCGAATAGGACACAAACTGGGTGCAAGGCAAATAATCCAGCGCCTCATCTAGAAACCCTTCTGATCGATTGTTCTTCTAGATTCTTATCATCCCTCCTCCCACCGACGCTTGAGACAACTGCCCGTGTCCTTACCCAAGGTGGTGCTCTCTCAATACCTCGGGAAAGTGGAACTCACGACGGTGTCGACCGTTCCCTCGCGAAAAGTCGCCCACCATCCTTTGACCCAGCCCAATTTTCGACACACGGCCACATCGAGCCACCCATTCCTCTTTTAGAATCATCCTACGATGGGCTGACTCGCGCGACCGCAATTCCGATCGAGAGCCCAAAGATCCGCTCTGTCACCTTTCCAACACCTCCCTCTTCTCATGCCCACGGGTCAGACCTCAGCTCCTGTGCGTCGCAATCACCGTCGAATTCTGTACACCGTCCCCCCGCACCATCCGTGGGAATATCCAACTCACTTCCTTCCTCGTCACGCGGAACGTTAGACGTAGGTCCCCAGTTTGAAGCGCTGCTCGAGCAGACTCGTCGCTATTTATCTGGCCCGGATTTTTCCCATGCGCTTGGTTGCGCGCTGGATCGTGCGACAGAGGTATTGATGGATGGTCTTCGTGCGCGCGTCTTTGTCGACAGCGACAGCGTGGTGAATGTGCCAAACGCAAGAGAGGCCGAAGCTCGAACGAAGCAGGGAGACCCCGACCCGGATGCTAGTGATGAGAAGAAAGACGAAGTCAAGATCCGTCTGGCTGGATTGCTACCCGGTCTTGCAAGGTGGTGCCAACTGGCGTTGAATGCGACGCCGAACGAGTTGGTCGATGTAAGCCATATGTCGGTCTTGTCTTGCTCCTCGTTTACTAACCCTTGGGAAATTTTTTAGAACATCATGGCTGTGAGGGAGGTCAACGCTTTGGAGGCAATCATCATATCGGATTATGGGGACCGTTTCCCTGCTATCTCGTGACCGGTGTTGACTTGAAAAAAACTAATGTGAAGCTTGAAAGTAATGGCACCATTTTTTTTGCTCAAAGGACGCGAGAGCGATATCGCTGGTCCAGTTCAGATCTGACAGGACACGGTTGAGGACGTCGGCGATAGTGCATGTGCGAGGGCTCGATTTGACGTTATTAGTACAGTAGTCGCATTTATTGCTCGTGTAGACCGCACGCGTAAGTACACTGGCCTTGGTGTGGCGGGCATACATATGCAAACACGATATGAATGACGCTATCTACCCCCTGCTATCCGGCCCAAGCCTTTCAGAGTCGTGACCTTGTGTCCGCATGCCGAGCATGATGCTGGAAATCTGTCAGATCCTGGTCTTTTACCCCTTTTACTCCACATCCGGTTATCTCATATCCCGGTTACCGACCTTTCTCCATGCTTAGTTACCCCATATACTACTTATCGGTCCATTACTCAGCAGATGTCATGGTCCAGTCGATTCTACGCTACGCCCGTATTAATCTTTGTCATTCGTCAATTCATGTTCTGTAACATTCTATACTGTAGGTATATAAGCCCTGTACATACAACAAAGCCTCTCCAGGCTTGTATATTCATTCCTTTCCATCTACCTTGAGTGCATAGCCCTAAGGCTTTGGTCTGTTCCTGACAAAATCAAGTCGTCCATTGATTGCGCAAAGGGCCAAATGGATCTCGTAAAACGACCCCATGCTAGATGGGTCTAACTTGACAAGTACCTCGGGCATTGATTGGATTGTTGTATGAGTGATTGCTGATGAACGCCGTGACATACATTACAAACAGGATGCCCAGGGATGATCAATGATTAATAATCAATAATAGGTTGATATGGAACACAACACAAAAACTGTCACGCGGATGTGCTACATCATTGTCCCATTAGGAGTTGCTTCAGAGTCCACGTGCTCAAGGATAGCTGAGCCGAGGTCATTACGACTTGTTGGCAGTCCTATACCGTATCATGGCACAGTGGCCGGGTTGATCAGCGTCGTGAAGGCGTTCAGAGTCCTTTATAAAATCGTCATCAATCACGATCATGAGAAGATGGGGTTCGGTACTGGTGGTGACAGAGATGACGATCAGATTTGGGGTGAAGAAAGGGGAAGTGTTGAGTGTGTCATGACGGTGCTACAGCGTGCGATGCTCGGCGGATGCTAGAAATCGCCACACATTTATTCATGCTTGAGTTGATTATGCACATGTTCCGAGGACTATTGATGACGGCCGATTGCAATCATGATGGTGAATCGAATCATGATGTTCCTTGTTCCGACAGATGGCTGTAGACAAGTTTGGTCCTTTTCCAAAGTTCACAAAGAGAGGGCATTTCTCCTGGAAAAAAGCCACTCGAGTGGTCTCTGCATCCATTTTTTGGGAGGTAGAAACCCACGCTGTGGTCTCGGAGCCGTTTGGGTGGATTATGTAATCGGAAATATCTTTATTGTCTTGCCACGTGACAGCGATACAATAGCGTGTCTCCCCTTCTGCAGACAACAAAAACCAGATCACCCGAATCATGCCGGTGCGCCCGTTCTCTTTTCTCCTCTCTTCATCCACAGCAGCGTCAATCGTTGCGCGTCGTCGTCTGCGACAGCGATGAAAAATCACGACCCACGTACCCACTCTAATCCAGGGACACTTGAACGCTCCATGCGGTCATCGACACACTCCTCCTTCGAAACCAATGTTTCAGACATTACCCTGACTTCCCCAATGTCGTCTGTCCACGACATTCCCCCTCCGCCACCACCTGTACCATCATTCAGAATGCTCTTCTCTTTCCTCACCCCAAGGCGAAAGCTTGTGTTACTCGCACCTGCCATCGCCTCGTCCATCGCGGCAGGTGGCATCGCCCCTTTCATGACACGCGTCATCGGGCAGTCGTTCAACTCCTTTGCTGCGTTCCCCCTCACTTCGAATCCCTCCAAAGCGGAAAGGGAAGCTCTACTTCATGGCGTCGGCAACGCTGCATTACAGCTTGTTGGGCTTGGTTTCGGCGCCCTGGTCATGAGCAGCGTCACAAGCAGCCTGTGGATCTGGACCGGTGAATGGAATGTCATCGAACTGAGAAGGAAGGTTTATCATGCAGTCGTGAACAAGCAGATAGAGTGGTTCGATAAACAAATGGGAGGTGATGATACCACCAACGTGCTAGACACCGGTGGCGATGGTGTTCCAATTGGCGCTGGCGGCCTCATGGCCAAGTTTGCTAGGTAACCTCGTCGCATTTAAAGCTACTTCTTGTACTCACCCATTCGACAGGGAGACCGACGACGTGCGCGCCGCGTCATCCCTTGCAACTGGCCAACTTATTCAGTACTTGACTACAACATTAGCTGCTCTCGTGCTGGCATTCGTCTGGTCTCCTCTCTTGACGCTTGTTATTCTCTCTGCTGTACCTTTCTTTATCATTATTCAAGGTTTCTCTCAAGCTTTTGCATCTCCTCGCATTGCACAAGAAAGGACGCTCGTCGCTCGTGCAGCCTCCCTCGTTTCCCGAGTCATATCAACTATCGGCGCAGTTAAAGCAGCAAACGCAGCCCCGTACGAACACGCTCTCCTTGTGCGTGTGCCGGTTGCGGTTCAATCACTTGGTGTCATCTTTGGTGTCGCATCCGGTACAACTCAGTTTGTCACAATGGCGATGTTTGTCCAGGGATTCTGGTACGGAGCCCATTTGGTGCTCCAGGGCAAGAACAAGCCGGGTGACGTTATGAGTGTCTTCTGGGCGTGTTTGATCGCCACTAGCAACTTACAGATGATCGTTCCACTTTTGGTCGTTTTAGCCAAAGGCAAGACCGCGGCTGCCGAACTTTCCGCGGTTATCTCCTCTTCTCAACAATCCTCCTCGGTCGTCCTGGTTAATCAACGGAAGGCGCAAAATCTTCGCCGTATTACACCTCGCAGCTTCATCGGTGATTTTACGCTCACCAACCTCACATTCTCTTACCCCACACGTCCAACTGTACCCGTTTTGCGGGACGTGCATATGTTTCTTCCTTCCTGTGAAACAACATTTATCGTCGGTGCTTCTGGATCTGGAAAGTCCACAATTGGTTCAATTATCCTCGGTTATTATACCACAGCCCTCGGAGAGGGCGAAATGCTCCTCGACGAACAAGATTTACGATATCTCGATTCTTCTTGGGTCCGGAAACACGTCGCTGGCGTCACACAAGGTTCAGCTGGCGTTGGCGCGCAGGTTTTCAGGAACTCTATCCACTGGAACGTTGCGGTCGGTGCTGTTGGAAGTGGGAGGCGCATTGAAGATGTAACCCATGCGGAGGTCGAGGAAGCGTGTCGGCTTGCGATGTTAGAGGGATGGGTCTCTGGGCTAGAAGCAGGATACAAGACCATCCTAGCTGGTAGTGGAGAGAATAGCGATGTCGAAGGTGGTGTCGTGTTGAGCGGGGGTATGAGGCAACGACTGGCACTTGCGAGAGCCAGAATACGTGATCCTGATGTCCTGATTCTTGGTGCGTTTCCGTCTCTCTTACGGCATGTCTTTCTTACGGTATGTGCACATACAGACGAATCAACGTCAGCGTTGGACCCTCTGACACGCCATCTGACAACCGCAGCTATCCGAGCGTGGCGTTCGCGCGTTAAGAAGACAACGATCATTATTACGCATGACTTGATGAGTGTCAATGAGGACGACTTCGTGTACGTCATGCGCGACGGCAGCGTTGTCGAGCAAGGATACCGCCTGGATTTAGAGAAAGCTGATGGGGAATGGAAGGAGATGTTGCGACAAGGCGGCTGTTCCAACGACGATAGCGAGTCGGATACACATCCTCCCGTATACGAGGAGGTTGCAGAGATCCTCGCTTCGCAAGAGGAAGAATTACTGGACACTCAACAGGAAACGCACAAGCACTATTGCCTCTCCCCCACTCTCAGGGGGGCACGCCCCGTCACGATGGCAATTGGAGGGTGGATGTCACACGTGGTCACCGAGCTCACTAGGACAACGAACGGCGGCAACGCCCAGGACGATGTTCCCCGCCTCCCTACTACCTTTCCGGTTTCCCTGAATCATGCGACTGAATTTGAAGGTGGCGCTTCTGAAAGACCCAGGAGACCGTCAAGCATGTCGATCCTAACTCCTTCGCCCACTTTTCCTTCTCGTGTCTATGATGGTCGTCGGACGAGCTTGCAGTTCACGTCAATAACGCCTTCTTTCACTTCCCCCTTCACTTCGGCTACTCCCGACCGACCGATGGTTGAGGACGATGAAGAATTTGAGAGTGAGAAACTCAACTTGAGACGGAGCGCGGAAGAGGCCACTGGAAGACGCAAGAAGCAGTCAAGGAGAGCACCCGGTATCGTGCAAATTGCCTTCCGTTCTCGAGAATCCCTGTCCGACTCGACTCCCTCGGTCCCGGGACCTCTCCCTGCCCCCGGTCTCATCGCGACGTTGCGTCTTATATACCCAACGATTCCCGCAAAACATTTTCTCTTCGTTGGTCTCGTCGCGTGTTTAGCGAGCGGTGCCATGACACCCGTCTTCTCCTTCGTGCTTTCTCGTCTGATGTTTGAAGTCTCCGCGGATCCTGGTGCCGCCACTATTAACTCTTACGGCGCTCTCGTCCTCGGCATCGCAGTCGCTGACGGTCTAGTCATAGGTCTGAAATATTTTTTTATGGAAACGTCTGCCATCCGCTGGGTCACCCATTTGCGCAACACCGCCTATTCCCGCGTGCTCGCCCAGGATAAAGCATGGTTTGACTCTCCTGCACATTCTCCTGCTGCACTTGCACAGGTCCTTGTCAGAGACGCCGATGACGCTCGAACGCTCGTGTCCATCGTCATGGGTCAATTCTTGGTCGTTGTAACCATGATGGGCGTAGGACTTATTTGGGCCATGGTGTGGGGTTGGCAGCTGACTCTGGTGGGCATCGCAATCGGTCCAATTTTCGTAGGTGTCATGGCCATTCAAGCGGGGTTGGTCGCGAAATGTGAGGTCAGGAACAAGCGAGCTCGCGAGGAGGTTGCGAGAGTCTACTACGAGGTACGATCCTCACGTGCTCATTGTTAATTGTTCCCATAATTCATTTCTCCCATCGTCATAGACGGTCCTCAATGTTCGTAGCATCCGTGCCATGTCCTTGGAGCCCGTTCTTCAATCCCAATTCGATAAAGCCACTTCCCTTTGTCTTTCGACTGGCATTCGTGGCGCGTTCGTCGAAGGATGCTCGTATGGTGTCGCATCCGCTCTCATTTACCTCGCAGAAGCACTCTTGTTCTATGTTGGTGCAGTCCTCGTCGCTAATGGCACCTACACGTATCTCCGGATGGTCCAAGCCCTCAATCTTGTCGTCTTCACGGTCACGATCGGCAGCCAACTCATGGCGTTTACTCAAAGGATTGCCAAGAGCGTCCAAGCGACTACGGATCTCTTCCAGTTTGTGACACTTCCCACTGATGGCACGAACGAATCCCAAGGTATATTGCGACCACCAATCACCGGTGACCTCGTGATGCAGGAGGTGTCCTTTGCCTACCCAACCCAGCCTGATGCGGCCGTGCTGAAGAACTTTTCATTAAAGGTCGTAGAGGGCGAGTGCGTCGCGCTTGTCGGCGCTTCTGGATGCGGCAAATCGACGGTGGCGGCTTTGTTACAAAGGTTATATGAGCCCACGTCAGGAACGATTTCTATCGGCGCACATGAGCTCCGATGGACGGACGTGCGCCACCTGCGCAACCACGTTGCGGTCGTGAACCAAACCCCCAACCTCTTCGACGGTACGATCCGAGAGAACATCGCCTATGGTCACCTCGGAGAAGTCACCTATGACGACGTCGTAGGCGCTGCACGGGCTGCGAACGTGCACGAATTCGTGATGTCGCTGCCACAGGGATACGACACGCTCGTGGGCGAAAACGCCGCCCTCATTTCTGGTGGACAAGCGCAGCGTCTCCAAATTGCCCGCGCTCTTGCGCGTCCTTCAAAGGTCCTGATCCTGGACGAATGTACGTCGGCGCTCGATGGTGCCAATCAGGCAGCGGTGATCGAGACTATCCGGGGGGCTGTGGTTGGGCGGACGACGGTGATGGTGACGCACAAGGTAGAAGTGATGCGGATGTGTGACCGGGTTGTGGTGATCGAGGAGGGGAGGGTCGCCGAGGAGGGCAAGTATGAAGAGCTCATGGAGCGTAGGGGGCTTTTTGCCAAGCTCGCGAGTGGGGGCGAATGGCTCGGCGAATGAGTGGTCATCATAACGGTCATCTTGTTTTGTTTTACTTTTTTTTTTACTTTTTCATTTCTTCAGACTTTTTTTTCCTGATACTGGATTTCACTTCACACGACGCCTGCGTCTTTTCATTCCTTTATATGGGCCTCTAC
Organism: Singerocomus inundabilis; assembly: GCA_038089075.1. Taxonomy (NCBI): domain Eukaryota; kingdom Fungi; phylum Basidiomycota; class Agaricomycetes; order Boletales; family Boletaceae; genus Singerocomus; species Singerocomus inundabilis. Next base: position 15,884 of record JBBPKD010000474.1, read on the forward strand.
GAATACCTTCGACCGTTCTCCCTATTTTCCTTTTCGCTGCTCAACTTATTTTGATAAAGATCTCTGTCCCACACATCCACCACAGCAACGATCCTGTATTCTTTTTTGGTTAGTTACTGATGCACGCTCACACTCATTCATTGTACAAGTAAACATGGCCATCGTTGAATAGTAACACGTTCCTTATCATCCCTTGTTTTAGCGTCGGTCTGCTGAACCGACTGGGTGGACGCGCGACTGAGTGCGTCGAACTGAGATAACGTCATAGCGGATGTCGGAAGGACCGTTCCGGGAGGACCGATGCGTGCCCGCCCCTGGCTGTTCAAGCATAGACAATGAATGAAGCATGAGAACGGCCCCAACGATGGGTCCCATATTGCTGTAGCACGTTGAAATCGGTGCATACGGGATGAGAACACGCAGTGCTGTCAGGTCACCTTGTTGTTGCCATCCACGATGACCGCTTTGGCGTTGGACAAGACAATAGAAGAGAGGGAGGAGGGGCGGTTCTGGGACACGTTGTAACGCCCTACTTGAGTCACTCCGAAATGCAAAAGGTATAAAAAGAGGTGCAAACCCTCGCTGGCATACTTGTGTGATCGTCTCATTGATCTACTTTGAGGATTGTCTTGTATCGCCCCCCTCCTTGGTGCCTACAGCGCTACAGATTCTGTACACTGTTTGCTGTGTCCCAGACGAGCACATTAGCTGTCAGACACGCGCCACACACGAACACGGTTCATATACCGCACCTATAATCACCCCTCTCGTACGCAAGACCACCATGTACACCTCCGCCACCACGCCCGACACGACTCCCACTCCCACCCAAACCAAACCACACCACGATGACAAACACGATGACATACCTAGCCATCTCTCCATGGTGCCGGTACGTAGCCATGATCCCGTCCAACGACGCGCACAGTGGGTTCTAACGAGCGACGTGGTGCAGCCCGCACGGACCCACGATTTCTACCTCGACACACACTTCAATCCCGTGTGGATGTCAGGGCCGCACGTGTTTTCGTTCGCGGAGGACGGCACCGTCGTTCATCCGGAGACGTACGCACTGGAGCCTTACCCGGGCTACTATGCGCGTCGATCATGGGTTCTTGGACCTGACCACACCGCCTCGCACTTCCAGGATTTCCTTTCGCGAGAACAGATACCATGGAAGAACGCGGTGGCGATGGAACAGGGAGACGAGGACGCCATGTTCGTGGCGATCCAGGCGAGAGCGCGCGCGGGCGAGAATGAGAGCGGCGAGCAGCAACGAGACCAAGACGGACGATCGCCCCATTCGTTGTCTGATGGGGAGGGACTGAAGCTCGTATATACTTGGCCACCCACACCCACATCTGATGGGTAAGAACAGGGAGTGTATAAGCATTTACTTTATCATCTTCATTGGCGGAAGAAATGAGTCTTTTGCAATGTACTTGCCTTGTGCCCATTTTATATCGTACCCTTGAGGTGTGTGGCTCAGTCCCACAACTTGGCCTTGCACACCCCCAGTACGATGACATAAGCCAGGCATCTAAAAAGGGAGTCGTTGACCCTCTCCGTGATGACGGACACATTTGGAATCGTACCGTATTCATCGTGTATTTCTCAGCCGTCTTCTAACGTGTCGTCGAGTCTGTCATGAACACCACGTTCTGCCCAGAGATATGTGGCCTCTGGTTTGCATACGTCGATTGTTCAGGGTATCGTCTAGACTCGTGTGGTTTTCCACGTTTCCGTGCGTTCATCACCTTTTTTTTTCCTCTCCTACGTGTCGGTACCACTCTGTCACTCGACCAATAAGCACGGGTGTTCTACATATCTGCAGGGACGCGGGGGTGTTCGTTTCGGCAACCCCCTCGATTGAAAGCTAGACGACAACGACAACGACGATGAGGTGCGTTATCATCATCAAAGGCTCGACCACAAGGCACGCCGGTACATATCATATCATATCCCGCCCTTGCACGTCGCGATATGAAACGGGGTGTGAGGGACCATGCCGCGATGGTTCCTTGGACGCGGTGAACGGATTCCCGTTCAGAACGCGCCCCTGTGTGACAGGTGCCAAGTCAAAGCACGGCGACCGCTGTCACTGCCCACAACTGACCAAATCTAGCTTCTCCGTGCCATGCTGTGCAGTGCCGTGCCATAGTCCTTCCATTTACAATCCATCGTATCTACGTCGACTATGCGCCTATGGTACGATCATCATCCTCGGTGATGTTTCACCTCGTTTCATGGACACCCGCACCTTCAAAACGGAGGGTTTTTACTGGTTCTTATCTCGAGCGCGTTAATCACGTCACAGCCCCAGGGGAGGAGCATTGCATCACCCTAGTGGCCAAAACGGTCGGAGGGTGATAACGTCGCGACGGCCAACTTCTAGCCTGGTGAAGACGTTACGAGATGGACTTGGCGACGCCCAACACGGTCCAATTGTGCCTCTCAAGTCACTGGATTGTTCCAATCGAGGGACCGCACGTGCGAGGTGGTGACTGAATAGCAATTGTTACACAATCATTTGTGAAGGCGCTGGTCAAAATGATTCTATTTTGATCGACTCATCATCAAACTATAACCCATAGCAAAAAAGTAAAAATACAGATCAATGTACAATATGCACCTCGTTGCACAAATTTCTACGGGGTGGATATACACAAGCCGGAAAAAGGTAAAACATACCAGAGAAACTGCACCGTCTGGGGCAACAAAAATGTCAGACACAAGAAAAGGAGGATAGAGTGGTGTAGTAGCATATATGGATCCTCGCCGGAATCGAGCTACAGAAATCAATAAAGTGCATATCGACGGTGCTTCGACATGTTCAAGTCTTTTACCGACCCATATGTGTCAACAAGAAAAGATGTGAATGACTCTGCTGCGCAGGAAAACTGTTGGATGGATGCAGATAAATGTTCCTTTGGTTTTGTATGAATGTCTTGAACAACTGGGTATTTGTATTTGTCCAGGGAATAAACAATGAAAGGTATCACTTCAACACAAAAGACAGGCGAAGATAAATGCCGAGGCATTCACATGGGACCAGGGGCGTCGATGGTCGTTAAGCATACAAGCTAATGGACAATGTGGATGATAATGAGAATGCTTGATCAAAGCTCCATTTAATCTTGAACCAAGGTGGGCAGCCACTAGGGCACCAGCAGAGGAGGAACCTTTCAGCTCACCAGGTGGTTGGTACAAGTGTAAAAGTTCCTCTATTTGTCTCTTTATATTAGTGCAGAGCCAGAAGCTCTTATATACAGGGGTTGTGAGATAAGATTATCTAATCTACTGCATAGCAGTACCTTATCTAATCTTCCTAAAGCGGCCTATAGGGGCATATGCAAATAGCGCCAGTTCAACAGAAAACTGAGACTAC
>JBBPKD010000475.1:0-19247 GCA_038089075.1 Singerocomus inundabilis
GTCTATTTCTTCACTCCAACAGACTCTGCGCACTACTACACTCCTCTACATCTCTCGCATAGTAGTGCGCCTTGTACCTTTCTTCATCATCTCATACGCTGACCCCATTGGCCCATTGTTATACCATCGCGCGTACTTCTCACTTCTGCTCTTCCTCTCTACGTACGGCGTGGTGCACCCTTGGTCAGCGTTACTCTTTCTATTGGTTGATATACTTAGTCTTCGTCATGACTCACCCTGACTTGTCATGACTCAGTAGCATAGCTTGGTCTGTGCACGCTACCTATACATATATAAACCCGTGTACACAGTATCCATACTCTAGCTTTCGTCTCCCTTGCTTACACGCATTGTACTCCTATGATACCGGCAATACAAGTTGCCCTTACTCTTCGTCCACTTGCGCCTCAAGCCCTACGTGTACTACGCATGTCTTAGGCGACCACTTGGGTTATGCTACGTGCTAGACCCCTATCTCGTCGTATCAACGACTCACTTCGCAGCGTCATCTAACCCCAAGGGTCTGCACTTGTCCTCCGCGGTCAAGTGTAACACCCAGCATTAATCTCTGTTACTTTTACTTTCATGCACTGCTTGGTCTGTGCGCATGTACTTGTAGTATATAAGAGACTGTGTTTTGGCTGTCATCTCTCAGCCTAATCTACTTGATTAATTGCCTGCAAAGGAGTGAGACCTTTAGAGATTACCCTCTATCCTCTACACTCCCAGTTCAGCCAGAATCAAAGCCACTCAGTGGTGATCAAAGTTTATCCCCTGACAAGATATATGAATATTATCAGTATACTATACATTATTCCAGTTTTGTTTGCAGTGTTTTGCCTTTGCAGTTGCAACATAGTGTCAATTCAACAAGTACTATGTCTATCATAGGGATGCAATAATTCCCTAGGAGATCTCATATTAGTGGGCCCCCCCTATCATCCACCCCCTCTCTCACTCCACACTTCCCATAATGCTGTTCAGTGCTCTCTCTCCCAACATCTTAGGTTCAGCTCCATAGCAAGAGTGCCAGGTCACCTGACAGAACATGGTGGTTTAGGGTTAGGTAGTGTAGCTCTCTTGCATCCACAACAAAGAACATATGGAGACATCAAAAAGTAACAGAATGAATGATGAGAGAATGACAATAACAAGATGTAACATACACAGCAATGATCAAAGACAAATAGGTCCAGCATGGTCTAGACTGGTCACAACAGAGGAGTGAATTCTGGAGTAGGAACTCTGAGGGATAGAAGGTGTAGAAGATACAAGGGTCAATGAAGTTGGACAGAGTTGGATAGAGAAGGAGTGATAGGGGTTGGAGGATGGATATAACAATGGGCAAAGATGAAGGTGATGATTGGGGGTCATGATAGTTGTGACACCAGTGAAGGTGTGAGGTCATGAAAGGGGTGAAGAGATGAAGAGTGGATGTGGTATGCGTGACTTAGGTGAAGGCGTGAAGGTGTGAAGGGTCGAAAAAGATCACGTGACTAGGGATGGTCGTAAAAAGTAAATTTAAGGGCTTTCGCCCGTATTATAACAATTTTATTTCACTCTGAAATACCTTACATATAATGCATAGTAACCAGTGACTTCTTAGTCAATAACCTTGTAGCACCTGGCCAGGAATTGTTATTTGCTAAAAAAATCGCTACATAATACCTCTATGCAACCCCCGATTTGACCCTCTTGCTAGATGTCTCGAGGATGGTGCTGTTCCCTTCGTATTCTTCCTCCCTGATCTTGCCGAGTAAAGACACCTCCATCGTGTCTTCGTGCCCGCACTCAGTCACGTCACCGTCACCCTCGTCCACCGAAACCTGATCCATCAAGCATTGCCCCGTAAAACCCAACGACGATGGTCCCTCGTGGACTCGATTAAGATTGATTGTCGCAACTTTGCGTTTCTTGCCTCTCGGTTTCCGTGGCTTCTTTGGCGAAGGCACGAATTCTCTGCCGTTCTTGACCGCCCATTCAATCTCAAGGACTCTATTTGAGATCGAGATAAGAGTGGTCATCAGAACGTCAGGAATAGGGAGTAAGGGCCAGAGGGAAGGAACGGCGTCGATGTAGCCGGTAGGACCATGAAAAAAAAAGGAAAAGACAACGTCAGAATTTTAGATGCCATGCATAGACAGTTGACATAAGAAAACATGGACGACGAAAAGTATCCACCTCTCTCGAAGCTTGATATTATCGGGGACATACGTCTCCGCTTTGCGGTAGAGTTCGAGAGCTACCTGAAGATCGCCCCTGTAGATTTTTTTTCCCCATTAGTTAGTTGCGGGACGAGACTGAGTCGAGGGACGCACTTTTCAGAGTGGGCACGCGCAAGGGCCACATAGGCCCGTCCGGTCTTCTTTCTAGATGTGGGAGACAACACGTCTGCAAGTTGTAATTCCTTGTTCCCGCGTTCGCTGAGTGGAGAGATAGAGAATAAGTCCCTAAACATCTGTTACGTCATAGTTGCCACACACTATTTCTCCTCCAGTTCCGCCAATCTTGCGCGGAGCTGGTCGTCCAAGTCGCGATGTCGCGTGAGCAGCGGCGTCAGCACGCCGGCAGGTAACCTGGGCTCCGCCTGCGCTTGACGCCGTTCGCCGTCTTGTTTCTCTCCAAGGGCGAGGTTCTCCTTCTCTTCCCGAAGGCGCGCTTGCTCCTCGCGTTCATGCTCCTCGCGCTCTTTCAGACGACGTGCCACCTCAGCTTCCACAGCTCTCGCGATCTGTATGATTCAAGGTCATTTAAGCACCGGACAATACGCAAGACGAGAAACAGACCCTCTCATCGATATCCTTGGCCGTTAACTGCATCGAGCGTTCCGGTTTCTCCGAAATTCCAGCCGAAGAGGGCGGACGCGAACTCATTTTAGCCAGCGGTGGCAATAATCCGACACCGATGCCACTGGCACGCGGCACACGAGATTGACGGGGTTTTCGAGAAGGTCCAGGTGCGGCATTGACGGTGACAACAGCCTGGGGAGCGAGGACAGGGTCAGCTTGAAGAACAGCTGGAGCAAGCTTCGGCGGGGGTGGCTGAATGGCTGCAAAATGGAGTTTCGCTTGGGGGCGATTGTCTGCATACGTGGATGAGTGGTATTGGTATGCTAGTAAATCCTCCATGACAACGTACCACGTTCGTTTATTACCGGCCGGTTCTCTATGTTCTTGGTGCGAACAGCAAAACTATGCAAGGGGATAGAATTAAAACTCGTAAGAAATGAACACTAAGGGTACATACTTCAGGGTATTTAGGGTATCTTGGCGAAATTTGTTACCAGGCGCGAGGTTGCATATGAGCAACCCCACAGATGAACCACCGAGAGCATCTTGAAGAATTCGTGTAAGCTTCGAATTGCGGTAGGGAATGCGAGACTATAAATCAATATTAGCATACAAACAAGGACAAGAGCAATGCAATCTCACGGCTCCTTGATTCAATGCATGCACCACTTGACCGAGAACACTCAAGCTCTTGTTAATCGCGGCCGACTCCGCCATGCGTATTGGGTCGTTCCCAGTAAGTTTGTTGTTCTCTGAACCAGCAAGATCGACGAGATTGATTTTCCCAGTCAATACTAAGGAAATCCGTTAAATGTGAAACGATAGTTCTAGGAAAACACACACATCTTTGGGTCGTCGAATCTGTCATTGTTACCTCAATGGTAAGCACTGCGTGCGAGCGAGAAGACGCCCGATTGAGATTCGTGGCACCAACCGAACGATGGCGAGAAGCACGTCTAAGTCCGAGATGTTAACACTAGTTGGGGAGACAGTGGAACAACACACGAATAGATAGCGTCAAATTCCTCTGCTGATGCTATCGGAAGAGTGGTTAAGTTGGCAACGAATACTTGCCCAGCATCATTTTCACGGACAGGAAGCTTGGGTGCCTGTAACAAGTGTTGAATAAGATATGCTAGAGGCGAATCGAGCATCGATGTTGCGCGGTCAAGTGTGACGCTGAAGAAACAATGAAGGTTGTAGATGAAAGGTCACGTACAGAGTCACGGTTTACAAAGAGATCATAAACTTCGTCCTTGTATATTTCCATATACGAGACAGCCAGTTCAACACTGCTGCATTGCAAAGTAGCTTTCTGAAGGAACATCGCCTGCAGTGCGGATTGTAAGGTAAAAGTGTACAGGTGGAACACAGTAACCCACCTCGACTACGCGAGGGATGACACCTGGTTGAGCTGATGTTCCTTGCATAGTATGGGTCTTTCCAGAGGAAGTAACGCCATATGCAAAGATCGTGACTGTCTGAGGGGCCGGGTGGTGATAATGATGGCAAACTGGGGGATGAGAGAGTAACTTACGACACCAGTGTATACAACGTCGATGAGAGGACGGACGTCCTGCTCGAATATTTGTTCTTGAGTAGAAGACTGGTCATAACAAGAAGTAAACCTGTGGTTGAACTATAGTCAGCTCGAAGGTGCTTTGAATACTTGTTAGATAGCACACAACAGCCTGGTTATGGAAAAGTTGTGCAACAGATGACTCACGGGAAATTAAAGACCTGGGTAAGGTCACGAGGATTAGGAACGCTGATACACGATATACTCCCTGGTTGATGCGTGATTTGTATGCCCTCGTCATCAAGCTCGTTGTGCAATCGAGGACGAACACGAGCAGCGATCTTGATCTTGTATGAAGTCATGGAGAATGGCCAGTATGAACCGGAGTTCAAGACAGGTCCAACACGCAAGGTTCAGTCGAGGGTTCAAAGGTGAGTTGGTAGAGGCCGCGATAGGTCGATCCGAGTTTTTCTGGTGAGGGTTTGCCGGGAAGAAGACGCTGGCGTAGCTCACGAGGACTGGTTGAGTTTGCCACCCGACGCGACTGGTCACGTGCTCGTGTCACAGCCCCCATTCGGCGACGAGGGCTGATAATGGATCGCAGCAAGGACTCTCCAGTAGCCAAATCTGTAAAAGTACGAGCAGACGTGGACGTAGATACACATTCAATGTCACCGTACAGAGCCAGTGATTCCAAGCGGAAAATGCAACATATCCGCATATAGAAGAATCGGTGAGAACATGCCAGAACACTCGCAAGCGGCTAAATACCAGTTCTCTCCTGACCACATCCTACCCCGATGTCGAGACCTGCTGGGATCCCTTTACTCAGTGGGCCTCCCCCGTCACACTCGGGTTCATCCCAGACCGCTTGCACAAAGTGTGGCAGAGAGTTCCATTTATTATTCAGTCGACAGCGCAAGTGCATGCACTGTGGTGAGCCGAGCACTTTGGACACCATTCGATACATCCTATTCATTGCATCCGATGCTCTCAAAGGTTATGGCTATTGCTCTTCTTGTACGGACTACCAAGCCCTTATGCCGCGTCCCGGTCCCGCGCATGGCTACAATCTTGCACCTGTCTGTGCCTTTTGTATCGAAATGCTCAACGGTACGGGTCTGCTTGCCTCTTACATGTCTATATGGCATTCAACTAAACTCTGCGTTTCACTGGCTTTCTCCTTGCACGATGTTATGGCAACACCTAGTCACTGCCCTTGGACGAGCTCAGCTGCGACTGCTTCCGCTCGCAAAGCTTAGGCGCTACATCAGTGCTTATAACATCCCGATCAAGAACCCAGTAGACAAGAACGACCTCGTGGATGCTGCCATTGCTGCTCGCGTATGTCATTGAACGTCTTGTCCAAATCTCATTCACCGTTTCTTTCCCCCCATGCCTCACAGACCTCCCAAGGCTGTCTCTCTCCCTTGAACGAGGACTATTATAGGAAACACTCCGTCCCTCCGCCTTCTACATCGGAATCATTCCCCTCTTCGACTAACAGAAACTCGTCCCCCCGTGAATTCCCCAATACAAACACGAATAGTGGCTCTCGATCAAACAGGCCATTTCCCCGTCCTGACCTCGATCCAAACCGTCGACAACGTCCTCAAGGCACTACATATAATACCTACACACCCCGTCCCGCACAGAATGTATCACGACCCAGAACCACATCTGCCCCGAGTGATGCAGGAATACCACGCCCGACCGGCTCTCGACCTGACATTCCCCGCCCAACATCGTCCGCTGAACAACAATTCACCTCTCATTCATATACCACACAGCCCCTACCACCTCCTCCGATGTCGACGCTCGTTACCCTCCCGCGTTCGTCCCTCTCTGCATTGTCAGTTGGTACGCTGAAGCAAGTTCTTTGGGAGGCCCGGGTGAGGATCCCTCCAGCTATCGTAGAGAAGGAGGAGCTAGTGGATCGCGTGTGGGCTTTAGTGGAGGAGGAAAAAAGGAAGGATGATGAAGGCATTGACAATGTCAGTTTTGAGATGGATGAAGATGGAATGGACTCTGGCATCGAGGAACCAGATAGAGAGGAGGCAGCGGTCATGGAAATGGTGGATCTTGAGTTGGAAGCACATCCAGATGTAGCACACGAGCACGGACAAGGGAACAACCACCATCACACAACTACTGACGGAGAGGAGCATGGATATTCTGACGTGATGCACGAGGAGTACCGCTCGGTACCAATGACGAATTCTGGTCTACCACATTCACGGTCCACTACTCCACTACCATCCACACCAAAACCTGCTACTCCTTCCTCACACCCATCCTCAAAGTCCAAACCACGTTCCCATCCAACGAGTAAAGAGAACTCTGGGTTATGTGTTATTTGTCAGGACGAAGAGGCCAACATTGCCGTCGTTGACTGCGGGTATGTCTGATGTTCTGTTTCATTCCTAGGCTGACATGTCTCCCGATAGCCACCTCGCCATGTGTCGTGAGTGCTCTGATCTCGTCCTTGCAAGCTCTAGAGAATGTCCTCTGTGTCGCACGCGGATTGTCACGGAGGCTAGATTACTTAGGATATTCAAGACATAAGTTAAGTTGTCGACTCTGGAGGAGCACAATCGACCGCGGGATACTGTAGATTTGTATTCATGTTTTCTGTATCATTGCTGACATAACGTATTGCTATCGTGTGGCTGTGTCACCAGAAAGCAGACGCGTCAGTGCTCGTCCAGTTCATACATTGTCTCCCCATGTCCACCTCTCAGACAGCAAGCAAGGACAGAAAGTCCGACGAAAATGACAGGAATACAAAGGACGACAAAGCAGATATATCAAAGAAGGCAGAGGAGAGACCAGCTCCTCCAATGCTTGCAGTGGAGATCAGGTCTAATATCGCACTCATCGAGCGAGCTGTCGCCGACCTTGAGCCACGGTTCACCCATCGCGTATTGCGTTCGCTCACCGCACTGCGAAAGCGGCTAGATAGCAAGTCCCTCCGCGATGCAATTGAGGAGAATTATCCGACAGGTATGCACACCTTTGTTTATCCATATATGACGTCGGGTTGGAAGCGTGTTATGTAGAGTCTGCAGTGAAAACATCGCTCCTATCTTGGCTGCCTACTGCATCGCCCACGGACCAATCCATGGATGTTGATGCTGCAGCACAAACCAATGGTCCCACAGTTTCCACACCACCTACAAAACCTTTGTCCGATCCAGTCCCAGAAGTGGAGATTTATTTCCGCCTTCTGCTTATCCATCATCTTCACACCTCCAAGGGTAACCTTGCAAAATCAATCGAGTTGTGCAGGGAGACAGTCGACAAGGTACAGCAACTGAATCGCCGCAGCATGGATCCTATTGCGGCTAAAGTTTGGTTTGCCGTCGAAAGATCCTACGAGCTTGGCGGGGACCTCGCAGATGCGCGACCGTATGTCTTTATTTGCTTCCATTTTTTCCCTGTGTTTCTGATGGAAGCGTTTGTTTCCTATATTATAGGCTGTTCCTCGCGGCACAACGTAGTGCGGCGTTACGCCATGATGATGACACCCAAGCATCACTAATCAATCGACTTCTCCGGAGCTATCTTCACTACCGCCTATACGATCAGGCAGACAAACTCGTTTCGAAGACAACATTCCCGGCTTCGGCCAGCAACCCTCAGTTCGCTCGCTACCACTATTATTTGGGACGCATCAAGGCTGTACAACTGAATTATACTGCTGCCCACACGAATCTTCAGCAGGCGATTAGACGAGCCCCACCGGCGAAGATTGCGCCGGGTTTCTATCAAGCAGTGCACAAGCTTTTCGTTGTGGTCGAGTTGCTTATGGGAGATATTCCTGACCGCAGTACATTTAGACATCCTGTGTTACAGAAAGCGCTCCAAGCCTATTTCGACATCGTGAAAGGTTTGACTCTTGGATTTATGATGACAACATAGTTCGATGCTCACACCCTCACACAGCCGTTCGGACTGGATCTCTCTCCGAGTTTCAGGCCACGCTTAGTAAACACACATCACAATTCGAGGCTGACAAAACGTACACGTTAATCGTCCGACTTCGGCAGAATGTTATCAAGACCGGTATCCGGCGACTTTCGTTATCCTACTCGCGCATTTCGCTGCGTGATATTTGCCTTAAGCTACACCTTGACTCTGAAGAGGACGCAGAGTACATTGTTGGCAAGGCCATCCGGGATGGTGTTATCGAAGGCCGGATCGTCCATGAAAAAGGCTGGATGGAATGCGAAGGTAGGAAAAACGGGTACGGACCGGAAGTCAGTGAAGTTTTCGGAAGACGTATCGGATACTGTCTGGAACTGCATAACCAGAGTGTCAAGGTGAGTGGCACTACTAGTGCTATGTTCTTTGTTTGTCCTGTTCGGGGGACAATATCCCCCGACCGTCAAGGCGCTTGTGGGCTCATCTTTCCGTCTTATTGTAGGCTATGCGTTACCCGCTGAATGCGCACAGAAAGGAACTTGCCGCAGTAGAAGGGGCGCGTGAGCGTGAAAAGGAACTAGCCAAGGAAATCCAAGAGGGTGAACTCGACGACGATGGCATGGGCGAGTTCTAACCATAGTAAAGCGTAGTCGTATTGTGTCACGTGTGCAGTATTCCTTGTCACGTGCAATCTCACTCTGCCCGAGAATGCCCGAAACTCGTCGAGAAAACCCGAGTAGCCGGAGTGTCTTCCGATCCGACACATAGCTCTAGCTTTCCGAAACATCCGACGTTGACCATGTCGTCAATTGTGAGGCGAGTATTGCAATGCCTTCTGAAGCCCGTAAGTACAGCCCCTAGTCTGCGGCGCACTGACGCCTGAAAAGTTCGAGCCGTTTCCCTGACCCGGGCTCACAGTCGTACCGAGTGGGCCGTGATCTAGAAGGTACAGTACATACAGACACCCGTTGAATGCTGTGAGGTTCTAACGCTATGCTGAACGTTGACCAAAATATACTTCAGGGAACAAGTATTACGAATATCCGAATGGAAGTAATGGTATTGTTCGGTTGTCATGCCGCAGTCATCACAGTCTAACTATATTCTTACCCTCGAAAAAAAAAAGGTCGACCAAAGCGTACGGTCCAATATCGACGGACAGATGACATGTGGACTTACATTGCAAGTGGTAAGAGACTCCCAGGTATGGTTACTTCATTGTCTCCACCATTCTTTCGATCCGTCGCTTGCTTTGTTCCTTCCACCACTCAAGTTCCGTGCAGTGCAGTGGAATGCTTGGCTCACACATACACGACCAAATCCACCGAGTATTGAGGTACGCTTCCGTTTCCGTCGGGACACAGTGTACCGTTATTGATGTCTCCATTTCTTATTCATGACTTTTCTTTTTGATTTTTCCCTCTGGAAACGTCTATGCTCGATTTTCATTCCACAGGAACTGCAGGCTGATCTAGCCCGTCAACACCGTGTACAAATGAACACCGCTACAATCGAAGCGCGCGACAAGGAGGAACGCGAGCGCATGGTTCGCCAGGCCCAGCCATTCCATTTGCAAGCATCCAAAGCACGTTTGGAGAAGGGGCCAGGACCTCAGCAGCAGAACAGACTACCGGAAGATATACGTCAGGAAAATGCTCCCACTTCTGTGCGTGATCCATGGGGGGAGGTGAAGAGTGGCTCCGACGGGCCACAATCCTGGACTCCTGTAGTTCGGATTCGCCGTAAATGACATTGGTATTAATAATTTCCCGACATGTACCGTCCGCTCACAAAGTTTGTCCGTGTCTAGACTGATGGTAGGCTTGTATTTTCTGAAGAGAAAGAGTCTACCCATAAATGGGACTCAACATTTGTACATGGCAGGATCAAGCGCTCGAAGGTGACTCTGAAGACGCCTATGGTAATACTGTGCGATTCTGCCGCTGGATGGCTGCATCTATCAGAGCCAGCCGCTTCTGGCGCCGCCATGGCTTGTTGTAATAGTTCGGTTGCCAAAGGATCATTCCGCAGCATTTCATGTTGTGCGCACACGGCGGCAAAGACAACAGCCTGCCATTCCGGTTATTGGTCATATTCATTGCTGGCATAGGTGAGGCCACTTGTGGGTTGACGTCATGCACAGTGGATCTCGTGAGTTCTTCGGCTGTTCATTTTCAAGGTCGTGTGCAATGGTCCGAGGTACGTAGGTTCACAATAAATATACTGATCCGAGCGCCACATCATCAGTCTAACACGATGTTGAGGTGCCTTCAGGGAGTACTGCTGTTTGCATGACATTTCTTCCATAAAGCTCTCGGCATCACAGGGCGGCCATAGGCATACTCTCAGTGTGTGTTTGGGCCACCATGGAAACATACGTGATTCCCATGAGGCGGTGGCTCAGTGCTCAGTTCCAAGGTTTCAAGTCATCTGCAAACTGAATTGAACGACCCTGCGCCATCGTTGACACAAGGCAGCGACTCCTGTACCCACGGATACTTTGTGTTCATATGCTATGTCTACAGCGAGGACGAGGGCGTTTTCAGCAGGTGCGATGACTTACAGTTCTCTGGGCCCCTGTGACTGCCACCATCAGTGGTTGGGGCTAAGGGTTCCTTTTTCTGGTATTCAGAAAAACTCCACAGACGCATACCATGCGTCCATGGGCATCAGTTGATTCGTTCTGGATACTCGCCAGATCCTTTGGTGTCAATGCCCCCTATAATGATTTTTTCTTCTTCTAGTCAATAACCAAAAGTTCGTCTTGGAAGCTCTAGAGGATGACCGCATGACTGGTTCTCCAAGTCACGCTGTGGCTTTCCAGTGGGGAAGAAAGACATCACATCCGTCCTCATCGAGCCGCCGATCGGAGCAAACCTTGAAATTTCTGTGCAAGTTCCTGGGGCCCCACTCGAGCTCCAGGAAACCTTGCCTAGAATGCTCAGGATACAGTGTTTGTTTTAGAAGCATTTCCGTAGAGTCACCCTGAGGAGAGATGTGGATCATTTTCTCTTTGGATACTCCGACTGCAATTGCAAGATGGGGCCGCACCCCACACATCCAGGCCTCACTAATCGATAGCATAGCCCCACACCACGTGGTTGGTGATACTGCAAACCTGTACGAATACAGCCAACCACATCATCAAAGTGGCTCTGCAGCCCAAGTGCTGCTCCTCAGTTTCTCGAACGTTCGCGAATCCCAGAACCCTTCCTCAACTCTCTTGATTGGTTTCCGATGTCTGAGCGACATGCTGAGAATCCCGACTCCTCGGAGGAGCAAGTTGAAATTTACCTTAACCGGTGCATCCAGAAAAACTTCTTGGGTGAGTCGTACTGATTCCAATTCGGCCCCTATCAGTTTGTTCATTTGCACCACTGCAGATAACTGTCAGGATGATGTGTTTATGGCGATGCATTATATGGCCCGAAGGAGTGTACTCAGGCTCGATGGGCAACTCCATACCACATGAAAGTGAAGGAGGGGGGGTGACGATCGTACACTTGGTGAACAAATTAAATTCTCTGAAACAGTCCTCCTGTGGGGTCTGAAGTCGCTAGAATTTCCCTAAGCGTGGTCTCAATAGAATCTTTGGGGTGTGCTTTCATTCTCTCCCTAATAGGTTACGGAAACATGCTGCACATTCTTACTGTGAGTCACACGATGCCCGGGCTCGGACGCAAAAGGATTACTGCCACCTAGCGCCGGCGGAGATCACCACCAAGCAATTTTAAGTAATGGTGACTCACCTATGCTTGATAGCAATGCCATACGTCCTTTGTAGTCCCCGAGTCATGTATATACATGTCGTTCGGCTCTGTGCTGCGGTGGATCATCTACAGTCGGATACAAAGCTCAACAGAGTCCAGTGTCAACTCAATCATGAAGTCTTGGCGTGGTCGAGGACACAGCCGACTTGGCATGGTCTTACCTCGGAGATAACTATACAGTACATACTACAGTACGTATAAGATAAGTTCTTTCTCAAGTCACATCTTCTGTACCTTGATCATATTCACACTCCGCGGAGTGCTGTACTCGTCGTGGCTTGTTGGTCACAAGACAAACTCATCGATGGGACTACGCCTTCGATAGTGATGGTATGCATCCAGATGTTGGGATGTATCGTGTGGAACAAGTCAATCGCAAGATAAAGAATAACAGCGAGCTCAAGTGGAGTCCAGAAGAGGTACGTCACGTGTCCCACATTAGCCCAAGTCCTGTGGTCACTGGTCAATCGGATCGAATTCAGAACCCCCAATCATCTACTTGGGAAATGAGTGTGGTTCAACAATGGCTATGAGCAAGTCTGCGAGCGTGGTCGGTTGGATACAGCACACGTCCTGAATCAACGCTACACATGGCAAACGGAGCATAAGGAACACAGCTTTGCGGGGTATTACCCCATGTTACATCAAGTACTGACACAGCAATGTTGACTACTGGTACAACGAAAAAAGTAGACTTGTTGATGATCTACTTTCTAGATGGTTTATAGTTATTGTTACTGGAAGAGTTGGAAGACAGAAACGTTCAGTCATGCAGGATCATGAGTGTGATGGACAATAACTAACTTGCTTGACCTTGACGGACCCGTCCGGCCACTTGCCGTGGGGTCTGTTGTGTGAGGGGGATTTCCTGTCTTATCATCTTGGTCGTTCCTGGGATTGGGGTTCGAGGACCTTTTGGAGTCTTTAGCACTGCCATCGCCGGGTCCAATGAATTTGACCCAGGGAACGCAAGTACGCACCGATCATCGGTTCGAGGTGGTGCGCGCCGACCATCTGTTTGAGATGTTGCGCGCCGATCGTTGGTTCGATATGTTGCTGCAGAATGCGTTATCGGTGCACGCTGAACAAATCTTCCAGTTTCCCTAATGAAAAGAGCAGGTGCGTTTGCTAACCCAAGAACGATGGACAACCAGCATACCTTTGTCTGGCTTCGCCTCCTTCATTGGATGGGGGACTGTACTCCTCATCGGAGTCGTTGCTAACCGTCATGGGGATATTGAGCGGATCAGACTTGGAACGCGATGGTGGACTTACCCTTCGGGCTCGTGTAGATTGGAACGGACCTCTTGTGCAGACGCCATGGGGGGTGCAATCCTGTACAGCTCGTGGGTGATTAACGTGGCGGGCGAGGACACCTTTTATGAGTCTAGGGATAATCAACTTCGAAAACTCTTGATCGAGCGGCTACGTTGGCTGGTGGAAATAAAGTGAACACGTGTCCTTGGAAAAGACGCTAGAGATAGCAATGATAGTTCGACGATGAATTGGACTCTCTCTTGGCTTCCAAACTGACCGCCGACTGGTCCTGTGATTAGGGGAAAGGGCAGAGGCGTGGCCATCTCATCACGGCGAGGATGATGCGGCAAGGGCCTTGGGCATCGCGGACTGCGATGATCGTAAGCGAGGTAACTTGGTTACACATTCATACAGGTCCATCCACAACTCTGGCAGACCTGGAGGATGGAATCAAAGCGAATAGGCTGAGACATAGACTTGCATTTCGACAGTAAGCCCGTCGTCGATCCAAAATTAAATTTGAAATATACGGGCGCCTGTTGCATGCATGGCGTGCATCCGAGAAGTCGTTGTCATATCATGCAGGGACGCTAGTAGTAACGTGGGATCATAGCCCAGACCCTTGCATGGAATTATGCACGGAACGGGGCGTGACTTCAAGAAACTGCTTTGCCATTGTAGCGCCTTGGCCGGTAGTTGGTTTGCAGCCCACTTCAGTGGTAACCGGTGGTTGCCGACGGTCAGAACCAGTGCTAACTGCCGACTGATTTACAGAAGTCCCGGACTCTTGACTCCCAGGTACCAAGCAGTGATGGTTCTCCGTCACCTCGAGCACTCAGGACGCACCCACTACAAGTACGCAGTTGCCAGCCAACCTCTGCATGCACGGGTGAGGTCTGTGGACGGTCGCCGTAGTAGAAGTGCACAGCGTTGTACCCAATCTTGGTATGCTGTGGCACAAGCTGTGCGGGGCGGTGTACCAAACAAGAGGCGGAGTTCTAATTATCCAATATGGCCAAAAGAGTATGCTGTGCAGTCCCCCGGACACAGTGTAATTCCGCTTTTCTAGAACGTGGACTGCTTTACGTACATATCTGTACGGACAGATCTGACAGTACAGCATCCTAGATTATAGCCACTTGTCGGAAACTTACGACCAGTGCAGTGGCTTGGCCGTGTCTTGAAAACGGGTCACGTACTTAAGGTGTCGAGTGTGTCCATCAGACACAACCAGATGGCAGCCCAGGAACGAAAGCAAACCGCAATGCCTCGTATGCTCCACCCTGTAACGTCGCTAAATACCGCGCGTTATGGTAATTCAGGCTGGTGAGCAGCCTAAACACTTGACACAGAGTTGACCCATATTTCATGCAGCGTCCAGCTCTGTCCTCATTCTATCAACAAGGGACCGGCCCCTCGTAGTAGATCAGTCGAAGCTCCACGTGGCTTGACACCTCATATATCATCTAACACCTCGGCTAAAACAAGTATGTCTCTCGCCTTAAAGTGGCACCGTTTCGTGCACCCAGAGGGACAGCCATATTTCATATTGTCCGGCAAATTCGCATTCACGGTCGTTACCGAAGCGAACATCGAGGACGCACAGACGGAAGGGCAAATAGTCGACTGTATCCGAGTGGCCAGCAAGGAGTTGCAATGCCACAATATCGAGCTTCCTACCCGATCCGAGCTGTTCTTGGAATTGGTGGATGACCGCATCACCTGCAACTACTACTTTGTTGACCACGTAACAAAAGGGTTGTTCTGGCTCGAGGACCTAGGCACTGAATGTCTCGATATCCCTGCAGTAACGTCTCCCTCCCATCTCGGTGAGTTCCATCTCGTATAGCCATCCCAGCCGCATCTCACACTCGGATAGAAATGGCACTTGAACGGTTGTACTGGGTGCACGTCGAGTTTTTTCCCATGCACCATGAATCCCACGAACAGGATTTTTCACAAATCGTGGATGATCTTTGTAACATCATTTCTCATGGTCAAGCTGGTGAGACCGGTCGCAGCGCGTAGTTGTGTGCAACTGGTTGACTTGCGGACAATATTTAGACAGACTGACATCAAGAACGTCTACATTCCCTTATACGGCAGACACATGCAAGCAATTCCTCAAGCTCCTGTCACGAAAGAGAGGCGAGTCCGCTCTGTGCGATCCTTAATTCTTTTGACTCACCATGCGCGTCACAGGACAGCGCGTGGACGGATATACACTTTGTTACGCTGGTAAGAGATAATCCAACCTCCTTGTCCATTTCTCACCGTACCACGTGTAGCACGTCTCGCTGGTGCCATAAGTATGGATTGCAGTACGTCAAGGACACGTGGAACTAAGCCTATCTTTTGCAGTGAACCAGCGGTTTGTTACCTTTTATGGTCAACAGTCCGCCCAGTTGGATAGATCACAGGAAATGTTTTCTGTCGACATTGTCGAACACCAATGGTTGTCTACCGCCGCAAATGCTCTCATGTGGGGCATACCAAGATATTACAACAACCTCCTGGAAGACCTGTACGTAAACGAACAAGTGTACGCGGACCAGTGGACCCACTTTGTGTCCATCTGCCTCGCTGATTGGTCAAACAGTCTGTCATGGGTACGTTGGCGACACATACGGGAGCCGTTGTCATTATCTGACACATTGAATGCAGAGTCTTCCTGTGTTGATGTAAGCCGCAAGGTACATTTGCAGTGGGTGTCTCAAAAAACAATATTTCCAGTGCTAGCATTCTCCTTGTCAACATACGCGGTGGCACGATGTCCACGGCTGTCCCATCTGTGCTTTGCTCCGCGGTCAGCATCGCCTCGGCGTCGTGTCTCCACCTCAGACACCGGCCGCTTGAGGATTCAACGGCTGCAGCCGGCGTGCGTGTCGAGTTTCCCATCGTTGGCTGGTCCCTTACTTTATCTCCTTTTCTAGCTCCGTTATCTCCGTTTCGCCAAAAGGAGTACCATTGGATTCCTGCCCTCATCGGCTGTATTCAGCCTCCCAAGGGCAAGTTACCTGTGGGGCGTTGGCATGCTCATAGCCCAAATTATCTTCATTGCATCCCACACTGTCAACAGAGTTGCCGCACTGCTTGTCGCCTGCGTCGTCTCTGCGATACTGGTGTGCGTGCTTTGCGTAATACATCCAGAAGAGACAAGCATTGCATGCTCATTCAGGTCCCTTGTTTCGTTGTGTATACCACATATGTATGCTTTGGACGCCCACGAAGGCGAGTCAATGGTTTAAAGACGCACCTGTCCCCACTAGCCCCTCAAAACTATGGGGAGAGGTGCATGTTATGCATCTGCCCGCATGTCTCGTGAGCCAGACTGGATCACCCTTGCGCTTCCTAGCACTACACATTATGATCCCCATACCCAGCGTACCCTGGTAAAATATAGCGTGTAGTAGACAGTCTACGAGAAAAAAGGGGAACAGTATATATGCAAGAAGGTCGAAAATAACCTCATAATCAGGGAAAACAAGGATGGGGTTTCAAGATGGCTGAAAAGTCAAAATCCGCCAAGACTGATTTCACTTCGGTTGGAAGGTGTACGCGAGGGAAGCGGAGGTGGGGGGACGAGATGATGATTGGTACTATTGCCCTCTTTTACGCGAGATTCTCGAGCATGGGCCTGTCGCACGTAGGCATAACGCTGGAAGTGGTTGAGAGCTTGGAGAAATACCACACCGACCTATGATCAACCAAGTAGCATGAGTTATCGTACGTTGTACGGAGGACAAACTCAATTACCGAGTATGCTCTCAAATGGTTGAATATGTCCACCGTTGCTTCTCGTACAGACTCGAGCTGATGGAATAAGCAAAAACCGAGAGGCTGCAGTCCACCGTTGTGAGGGGGCATATACGCCAACAGCTATCCGAATACACCAATAATTTCTCTGCGCGTTCTCCGATAGAGGCGAAACAACATACCTCGACAACCTGGTCATATGATCGGACATTCTCTGCAATGGTGCGGACAATCAAATCTGTCTCGGTGTCAGGAAGATTTTTGACGATGCGAAGGCGGGAAAGTTGATGTAAGAGGTCGAAACCTTTGATCGCAGATGTGGCACAATGCATCCGAAAGTCCTGTTCCTTTGTAAGGTATCATCGGAAGGAGCGCATTGACACACATGACGCACGTTTGTCCAGTACTGATAGACCTTTGTTTTTCGCCAGCCTTCGATACGACTGGCATTGACGGCCAATTCCTTGGATGCCATGGTTTCGTCGGGAAATACAACACCGCTCCCCAGTGCTCCTTCCGAGAAAGGAGTACTCGGGAACCCTGAGACCGCCGAACCAGTTGCCACTTCCTCGTACCTCGACGCAAGTCGCACGAATCGGGCCACATATTCAGTGAACCGCAACCTCACCAACGTCTCACCAAAGTGTGACATGATGGCAGAGATGAGCTGGAAAGTGCAACCCAATCAGTCTAATGCACTTTTCTTTGCTTGGAAGCACATACATCTTCCATGAACAAATTATCCGAGCTATCAGGTCGTGCTGAAAAATCCGATTTTTGATTGGATTGGCTCCCGTCTCGGGTGGCTATTCGTGCAATTTCTTCTTCGCTCGCCGCCGAGTTTTCAGCACGAATCACACCCGAGCGAGGGATCAAGGGAACGATAGCCGGAGGTGTGGCAGCTACCGGGAAGGAGGTATGGATGTCCTTGGAGACTAGTACGCGACCAGTCCCAACGTCCATTAACAGGTCCCATGATCCAGACGTTTCAAAGATTGGATTTGTGACACCTGCGATGTATGCTGGTCTATGCACCCAAATGCTATCAGCACCTACTCACCCTCAAGTGACGTCCCAACTCACGTTGTAACCCAATCCTCACCCCCAGCCAATCCAGCGTATGGGAATGCGCGTTCGATGAAACCCCTCAGCATCGCTCCGCATCCTGAACCCAACGCACATGCCGATAACACATAGTTGGCCACTTGACCTGCAGGTATGTTATGACCTAAAAAAAGAATACACTTTCCTGTGACAAGTGCATTAAAGAGAATTATTATGGGATGTGTGAGACTTCCGTTTGTGTGTAGATGCGGGTGGTGTGGTCCAGAAACAGTCACAATCGGTGCAGAGAATGTTTGTATTAACTGAATTAAGGAATACTGTAGTGCATGCAAAGCGTCAGTCTATATCACACGAGGTAGAAAGATCATTCACTGACGTCGCCAACTTCCTCCGGAAAAGTGGCAAGGGGAAGTTTGATGGGTAGTTGGTGTCCTTTGTAAGCTATGGATGTTTGGAAAAAGTGGGTATCCTTGGATAATCCAGAACGCAAATGCGGGTCCGAGGTGGTAGGTATCGTGCCACTATATGTATTATGTTCTCGAGTGACACCATGAGATGATGATGAAGACGAAGCATCAGTCGACCTGCGACCCCGGGTGGCCTGGGTGCCAGAGGTAACACTCCCTGGTCCATCTCCAATCGCAACGCCAACCTGATTATCGAGGGCGACGCTCTCGTCGCCAACCCAGACTACACTCCCACCCAAGGAGAAAGAGGAATCGGACGGAGGCGATGGGTTGGGTTGGTGCGCATGAGAGCTGGCGGCGCTGCTCTCGGTCGTGGAGCGTTTACGTGCGCCTTCACCTTGAGGATGACGTCGAGTAAGCATGCCATCCTCGCTGGAATGTGACTCTGCAGACGAGGTGGTCCTGTGCTGTAGTTTTCCGTGAGAGCCACTGAGATTGGATGCGCCGTCGGAGATCTTTGGGGAAGTAAACTTCTCGCCAAAGATATCTTTACGCTCGGATGCACGCATGATGAACTTTTCGAACCGTGTGAGTTCGGCTGCACCGGTGACGTCCATGGAATTGATGGCATCAAAGAGGCGAGCCAAACAGTCCTGTGAGGGATTGGCAAAATAGTCATCCAAGGCGAGCAGAAGGACAGGCTGCAGGTGGTGTGAGCAGACAAGATGGGTACGCCTTGGTAACACTCGCCTTGAAGATC
>JBBPKD010000476.1:0-19226 GCA_038089075.1 Singerocomus inundabilis
CAGCTAATCTCATGAGCGACAGAATGTATATGTGAGACACATCAGATGAAGTATGGCCCGAGACAGAAACACACCAAATCTCATCCAATGATCAACTCGACTCCTCATTCACTACCCCAGGTACAGCTCCGCGTGCCTTTTCCTATCTTTCCTCAAACAAATCCCTATTCTCGACTGGATGCGTGACAGATGCAGTACCCTGACTTTATTTTTGCTCCGTAACTCTGCCCGTGGCACCAAACTAGAAGACACTTCCGTTCGTCTCACCAATCAAGATCAGCCGTTGGTCACTAACTCAGCCCGGTGCACATGTCCGAGCAAATAATGCTGCTTCTAGTGCCTGATTCGTCTTCACGAGCAGGTCCACGCACGCCTTGGTATCCCCCAACTAGAAAAACGTTGCAAATGCCATTATTCGCACCACTTTGCTCTGCGATCAGATGAACAAATAAAGCCTGATAGTAAAGACATGGCACGACTCACCCCGCAGTGACAGCAAGCCGTTGCAAGGGCCCCTCTCGATCGCCTGTCGAGAGTAACAACAGCATCGACGCACTCGGATCGTTCCCCCATTCAAACGCCTCTCGTGCAAGATCAAAACCGCCACACCGCCAATGCGCAATCACCCAACGCCTTTCACTTGGTCCCCGCCTCATTGTCAGGTACCGAAGGTGGCAAGGCCCGTTGTGAAAAGAAACGTTTGTTATCCCTTCACTTCTCGACTGTGATTCATTGAACATCACAGCCAAAACCATCCTCCAATTCACCTGGTCTTAGCCATCCGAAAAAAGCCTTGTCCCGTGGCGGACGAACTCCTACAGATCCAAAGGAATTAGTCGCTGTCCGTACTTTTCTCTTCATGTACCATATCATCTCACTTTGTGTTAGGTGCAACAAGTGAACGATGTATCTCAACGCCGCTTCCGGGATATTCTATCTCACAGTACGTGTATCTACGCTCGCCGACCCATTGTGCTCCTATTGGGTAACATTAGCGACAAGGTCGTCCTTTCGATCGCGTTCCCTTCATGGATGCGTTTTAGCTTTGGTACTGGAGATGGGACTCATGAGTCCAAGTGACCATACATATATCCTTAACTGACGAAATACGGCGGCAGTGACATACAAACGTGTATATCGGAGAATACAAATCCACAGGATAGAGGCTTCATTTTACCTTTCCTTGAAGGTTCTTGCTGCAACGGGTCTGCCGCACGATTGCAGCATTTGTTCGGCCTGATGTTTCCTCGGTATCACTGCGTAACTATTTTGAATCATACTACACTGTACTCCGCTCTACGGTACAGCAGTCTGCACGTTACAGCACATGGGACCGCTATTTACACAAATCCAGATTGCATGTTCGATTATCGTTACCTCTGGAATTATGTGGGTATAGTCAATACTGCTGGGTAGCATGCATCAAGGCAAGAGAGCGCACCACTTAGTAGCGGTGGTTCTAGTAAACACTACATCAGTGGGCACCAGGGACAGCTCCTACTACGGTCGCGACCATCTCGAGTCACGGTATCATAGTGTTGGACGGCGTCGTGCCACGTTCCTGGGAGAAAGGCGTCGTTCTGGGTCCTCATATCAAGCTGAGTCTGCGCGAGCGTCATCTCTAGTCTTTTGCGGTCGTTCTCGACCTTTGCTAGCTTCTGCTGGAGTTCTCCACGCTCTCGCTCCAATTCTTCTTTCCAAGCACGATCGTTCGCCTTCTCAGCCTCTTCCATCTCTTTCTGCAGGTCGGTCAGTTCCGCTACATGTTTCTCTTGCAGCTTGGCCATCTCTTCGGCAAGCACCGCACCAGCGGAGGTCTCGTTGAATGTCTTTCCTGCCTTCAACTCACGCACGAGCTGGGTCATTATCGGTGGGAGGTAAATGAACTCGGAAACGATCTCCTCTGCAGAGTCGAGAGTGTCGTCGTGACGAAGCATTTTAGCTCCTCTTTCGAGAAGAGGTTTAAAGGTCTCATTCGCAAGGGCAGCCTCTCGATCCTCTCCCTCCTGCTCGTCGACGCGGCTCCAGTTGGTGGTAACGATGCGAACATGGGCTAAATTTTCGTCTCCGCATAGCGCATAAAACGTTTGTAGGTTCTTCAGTGAAGTACCACCAACTCTTGGGTCTGAGATACGGTGCATATAGATAAGACCGTTGAGCGTCTGCGATGCGCTGCAAATGGTCCGTGTTCACAAAGTCGTGCTCCACGAACAAATAGATGATACTTACCCGCCTGCAGCGCCAAATGTACGCGAGATCATCTCCAGAACGTCCATGTCAGTAATCCCTTCCCGTGAGTCATCAAAGCCCGGCGTGTCGATCAGCACAACCGTTCGGCCAGTCTTCTGATCAGTATATTGGGCCGTCTGAATGGTGGACGTTTCCGACATGGGGCCATGACCAATCTTGATTGTATCGTCTCCGCTCAGAAGACGGACGAACTGCGGATGTAGGGCATGAGCTCCAGTCGGGCGAAAATCACCACCGCTCACCGTCGACTTGCCTGGTACGCGGCAAGGAGAGACGTAGTTCGAATATAATCAGAGTCCTAATCAACACAAAACACACCAGTTCCAGTTATGCCCATAACGCTGTGGGTTCATGTTAGTTAGAACCAATGTCGAACGCTTAACCGGGAACATACGCAATCACCACAGGAAAAGCATCACGGTTGTCGACTTTCTGCATGGAGGCTGGACAGAGTGCGTGACGTTGGTTGGGATGCGATGAGTGGTTTGAGGGGGAAGCCGAGAAGTTGGGACAGCACGAGCGAAACACGTTCCGGTTGCCGTACTAAACCCCAAACCCTCAAGCGGGTGCATGTATTCCAACCATCACACTTTAACCTGGTGGGCACTGGACAATCAGTACAGGTTACTCGGAAAATGCTAGGCTGTGCTTGCACTTACGTCGGTATGGGTGGGTGAATTCAAGGCATAGCACGATGGCCCATCTTCAGGACGGAGTTAAACATGAGCAAACACGAGATTAAATTGTCATCTTTGCTCTGCTCTGTGCGACTTTGAAGATCAGAGTAGTTGAATGGAAGGGTTACACAGCAGTGAAAATTCGAATCGTGATGTTGGGGTGAGCTATGCTACCTGAAATGCTGGCAGCACTTGGCGCTCGCCTCCTGCACATGGGGCGATGACCCTTGCCGTACTCACACATGTTGCAGTGCCAATATCTGGTTTGCTAGCACCGTGGAGCACCCTGTTTTCGTGACCCCAATTACCGCCTCAACATGCGACCTTACGAGACCACAGCAGCTCTTTCAAGGAATATTTGGATCCTGTGTAACTCTGACCTCATGGCGCTACACCAGGCTTCAGGGTTTGGGGTTCTGTCTGTGGAATAAATCCACTTTCTCCCTCCCTTCTCTTCTCTGCTAATCACTTATCGCAAATTCAAACCAGCGTCCGAGTCTCTCGCTCAATTTTTTCTCACTCCAGCCATGCAGAGAAAGGACGAACATGATGCTTCTCCCGTGATGATTGCGTACGTTCCCTGTGATGTGGACGAGGTACCCTGGTTTGTGCGCTAACGGGGGCACACAGAGTTATGGGTACAACTGGGACTGGTGCGTTTGTCTTCACCTACGATGCTCAGCGTTTAGGTCGTCCGCCAACTCAATTTTCTCTTCGTTTGTCCTAGGAAAATCAACGGTAAGTAGTGTTAACTTTGACCCGACGCGAACCCGTCCTTCACAAAATACAGTTTATCCGTCTTCTTACGGGAGATGATAGAATTCACATCGGTCATGGGCCCAGCTCCGAAACTTCCGTTATCCAGACAGCTCAATATGTCGACCAGAAGAGCGGTCGTACGGTCATACTCATCGACACTCCAGGTTTCGATGACTCCCGAGGTGTCAGCGACACCGACATTCTGAAGATGATCTCACGTATGTTGGGCCCCGACGGTGGGTAAGTAAACTCGATGTGCACACCGGCTGTTACTCTGATGTCGGTTACTAACTATCCGTAGCCCACGGCCGAAGCTCAACGGTCTCATCTATATGCATCGTATTTCGGATCCGCGAGTGGGTGGAACTTCACGAAAGAACCTTCGGATGTTCCATTCTCTCTGCGGCGACGAGAACCTCTCCAATGTTCGTATCGTGACGACGAACTGGGGTCGCGTCAGCGAGCAAGAAGGAAAAGATCGGTCTACTGCACTGGCGAATGAGGCGTTCAAACTTCTCCTAGACGCCGGTGCTCAGATGCTCCGCCACGATAATAACCTTGGCTCCGCGGAGAAGATCATGTCGGAGCTCGTTCCCCTCCCACCAATAACGACGCAATTCGAGCGTGAGTTGAACGAGGGAAAAAAGTTGAATGAAACAGCCGCAGGTAGTATACTCACCGAAGAGATAACCCGGATGCAGGAGAGACACGCAAAAGAGATGGCTGACTTGCACAGGGAGATGCAAGAGGCCTTGGAGGCCAAGGATCGTGCATGGAAAGAGGAGTTGGAGCAGGAGCGTGCAGCACTCCAACAGAGGATGGCCGATATTGAGTATCAGTGAAACGAATTGGAGAAGAGAGTTGGCGACCTTCAAGCAGATGTACAGCGCTTGCAACCGAAGCGTAGGTCTGGGTGTATAATCATGTGATCGCACATAGCTGCTGTATACGATTGATCGGAGATGCTTTTTGTCTTGCAGATCAATATGCGATTATTTTGTGTTCTTAACCGTGTTTTTCTTCAACCTTTGAGTGACAACATCAGATTTATTGAAATGATAGGCTGTATGTTTTCAAGTCGTTTGTGTATTCTAGTATTAGTACCCATGCTAGTAGAGATGCCATCACTACTTGTTGGAGCATAATACTTTCAGGCAGCAGAATCACAAGGATGCTGAGACCTGTGGAGCAACAGACACCGGTAGTACCTAAGTTTATAATATTTCCAAGTCTTGCAGCGTTGTAGAGCTCTAACGAAGGGCTTTTCGGACGAGTGGCAACAGATCAATTAGCAGTAACAACGCTAGGACTAGGATACAAGAGAAATAGAGAAATGGTACAGTTGGTATCCACGATGCTGCAGCAGAACAACAACTCCGGTGAAAACATAAATGAATCATATGTTGATCTACAACACACGAAGCAACTTGAATCCATCATAGCTACCTGCTTTCACATAATTATACAGCCGGGCCCTTTACGTCTTGGCTGTGGGCGCCGTGCATTTCCTGGAAGCTCGCCGACCTTCATCTCCAGTTCTTTTCGCTGGTACTCAATATCGACCATCATTTGTTGGAGTGCCGCACGCTCCTGTTCCAACTCTTCTCTCCACGCACGATCCTTTTCCTCCAATGCCTCCTGCATTACCTTGTGCAAGTCAGCCAGTTCCTTTGCATGTTTCTCCTGCAAGCGAGCTATCTCCTCGGTAAGGACGCTACCTGCAGTCGTTTCATTCAGCTTCTTTCCTGCATGCAGCTCACGCTCGAATTGGGTTGTTAATGGCGAGAGAGGAATAAGGTCCGACATGATCTTCTTCGCAGAGTCAAGATTATTATCATGACGGAGTATCTTAGCCCCAGCGTCGAGAAGAAGTTTGAATGTTCCATTGGATAGTGCTTCTGATCGATCTTTTCCCTCTTGCTCGCTGACGCGACCCCAGTTCGTCGTCACGATGCGAACATTGGAGAGATTCTCGTCACCGCAGAGAGAGTGGAACATTCGGAGGTTCTTCCGAGAGGTACCACCGACTCGCGGATCCGAGATGCGATGCATATAGATGAGACCGTTGAGCTTCGGCCGTGGGCTGTGTTAGTTGGTAGTCAACATCATAGAGCAATACCCGATAGGTAAATCGAGTTTACTTACCCACCGTCGGGGCCCAACATACGTGAGATCATCTTCAGAATGTCGGTGTCGCTGACATTCTGAGAGTCATCAAAACCCGGAGTGTCGATGAGTATGACCGTACGACCACTCTTCTTATCGACATATTGAGCTGTCTGGATAACGGAAGTTTCAGAGTTGGGCCCATGGCCGATATGAATTCTATCGTCTCCTGTAAGAAGACGGATAAACTGTGTTTGTAAAGATGAAGGATAAGTGCGCGTCGGGTTGAAATTAGATCTTACATACCGTCGATTTTCCTAGGACAAAGGATAGTATCAGTTTGTGGGCGACGTGAACGAGCATCGTGGATAAATGCAAACATACCGGTCCCGCTTGCGCCCATGACTCTTCAAGACCCAGTTAGCTCAAAGATCAATGTATCTTGTACGCATTAGAGATCACGTACGCAATCACTACGGGAGAGACATCACGGTCATCCATTTTTTGCATGACTGGAGCGAGAAAATGTGAGCAAGAGATTGGGACACTGGTTTGAATTTGCGACAAGTGTTTGGAAAAGAAGAGAAGGGAGGGATCACATTGTTTTATTCTACCAACCAAACCCCAGGTCCCGGTGGAGTCCTGTATAACATTATCGACATTTCAAGCACCGTGGAGTCAGAATCACAGGATCCATGTATTCTTTTCGAAAATTGCGGTCCCAGAAGGTCTCACGTCGAGGCAGTAATCAGGGTCGCAAACTGAGAACGTTGCGTACAGGATACTCCATGACGCTGGTAGACTAGACGCGCAGGGTGCAATAATTAAAGGCAAGGTTATCACCTCATGTGATGCAGGTGCTGAGCAATGCATTGCTGCCAGCGGAGGAAGCCCCTAGCACGAGGTAAGTGTAGCACTCCAGCTACTTAGATCCCAGTATCAGTATCTGCTACATATACCGTTCGTGATACAGAATGGTAACGATTCAGTATTTCTGCCTTTGGCTTAGCGGCTGTGCGCGGCGATCCGGTCGTTACGATAAGCTCTTTGTTTCGCCGCATGCCAGAGAACCAGGATTAGAAAATTGCAGTAAATGAAAGGTTCCGGACGTACCTCCGTGATGTATAGACTCGACACGGAGACGCCCGATTATCTAAGATACTTTGGTCCATGAGCTTCTACAGCACTAGCACGCCGGCAGAGAAAACACTGCTTTCGGGCTCCGACGTCGTGGACACCACGAGTTGGATTCTTACTAACCTCGGCGTGTATCTCTCGTCCCGCCTACCAGCCCCCTCACTGGGGTCTTGTTCTCTCCTGTCCATCTAATCCCTTTTTTTTTACCACATCCTGCGTCATCAGCCTTCCTGAATCAGGGCCGGAGTTCCCTGCCTTGGTCTCCTCTGAGGCCTCTGCCATGTATCACTGATATTACCCACATTTGGCTCCGTCCTGGAGACTGTTGCATGCAGACCTGTATATTACTGTA
The DNA here is from genome assembly GCA_038089075.1 of Singerocomus inundabilis. Taxonomy (NCBI): domain Eukaryota; kingdom Fungi; phylum Basidiomycota; class Agaricomycetes; order Boletales; family Boletaceae; genus Singerocomus; species Singerocomus inundabilis. Next base: position 7,282 of record JBBPKD010000476.1, read on the forward strand.
TGGTAACGTCTACACATTGATTCTGCATGTTAAGTGGGCCGACCGCGTGAAAGTCATTGATTGCACGTGCTTTCAAGTCGCACTAACTTCGTGAAGTTCGCTTACCATGGTACAGCTGAAGGCGATGTATTCATCGCTGGGTTCACATTAAGCCCATGCCGGAAGAATACTGGACCTAATCATTACAAGCAATAAACGGGACATACACGCCAAGAAGACTGGTGTGTACCCTGACGGAATGGAATGGGTCAGTTTTCAATGTGTTGAACTCCATAGTCTGACATCTTAATACTACTCGGTGACACCCTATCATGCATGTTCCCTGATGTCGCGTATATAATACGGTGGCTAGTACCTCCGAAGGTCAATATTCCAAATACTTTGTTGTAATCTTTATCTATAATACTAAGAACGGAGATAAGTTGAGGCTCCTGGTGGGCTGCACACCGACGCGGCGACGCGCCAGTTGAGCTGGATGTGTTCAATTCCGGTACAGTACCTCGGACATTTCATTTCCGTGCCCCTAGGTTCTATGCCCTCTCACTCGACGCATCGGCGTGCAGGAACCTGAGATAAGCTACGCCCTATACTCTGTCACCAATTTACTATTATGACCGCACGACATTAATTGGCGCTGCTGAGGATGTTTCGGATCATAAAATTAAATCATGCAGGAAGTTGTATTGTTTCACCCTCTCAGCTCAGGCTTTAAGCCACTCCCTACAATGCAACCAACATCGAGCACTGTCCAATTTCCACGATGAACGTTGACGACCAAGATACTCCTCCTCTAGTGATTGCGTACGTACATGTTCACGCATACTACGTTGACCCTAGCTTAGTAGAGGACCCACAGCGTTATGGGCATTACTGGGACTGGTATGCTTTGCCTTATCATGACGCCACGTATATTCAAAATGCAGCCTCTGTTGCCATGGGTTAGGAAAGTCGGCGGTGAGCGGCGATGATTTTGACCTGACTCAAGCTCATGTTTCAAGTCTGCAGTTTGTCCACCTTCTGAGCAGAGACGATAAAGTCAAAATTGGACATGGCCCAGACTCCGAAACATCTACCGTCCAGACGACCCAATATACTGATCCAATGACTCGTAAAACCATCGTACTAATGGACACGCCAGGCTTTGACGACTCACGAGAAGGGATCACCGACATGGATGTTCTGGAGATGATCTCGCATGCATTGGGAGCTACAGGCGGGCGAGTACCATCAATCTGTCTGTGGAGCATGATCTTATGAACATGAACCATTTGTAGCCCACGACAGACGCTTAATGGTCTCATCTACATGCACCGCATCTCTGATCCACGAGTCAGTGGTACCTCAGTGAAGAACTTGCGAATGTTTCGCGCGCTGTGCGGAGATGAAAACCTAGCTCATGTTCGTATTGTTACTACGAACTGGAGCCGTGTCGACGAGCTAGAGGGAAAGGGTCGAGAGAATGCCCTTGCGAGTGAGACCTTTAAACCTCTTCTCGAGAAAGGAGCTAAGATGCTTCGTCATGACAATGATCTCGACTCTGCGGAGAGGATCATTTCGGAGTTCATTTCCCTCCCACCGATGACGCCGCGGCTCGTGCATGAATTGAAGGCAGGCAAGAAATTTAATGAGACTTCTGCTGGCGCGGTGCTTGCTGAAGAAATGGCCAAGATCCAGGAAAAGCACGAAGAAGAACTAGTGGATTTGAAGAAAGGGTTGGAGGAGGCCGAAAAAATGAACGATCGGACCTGGAAAGAAGAGTTGGAGCGAATGCGTAGAGAACTACAGCAGGTGATGGCGAAAGCTGAGGACGACCGGAGAAGATTGGAGACGAGGTTCGCGGAGGCTAAGATCAAAAGGACCTGGAAAGATCTTGTGAAGCAGGTCATCATTTGGTTAGCCAACATCGTACCTTGGGACAGCGGCAGTTTCAGATGCTGTATAGGGTGTATGCCACATCGGTTGAACAGCTGAAATTAACGGCTGTAGTTTTCACAGTACGAGAGGTTACGTGGTAAATTGTAGCAACCTCATCGGTGGGAGTACTGACAAGTTACAAGATAAAACTCCTAATGGGGCGCACGCTATACCTAAAAGAAAGTGTTGTCGAACGTTTCCAGCTTTTTTCGGTAGTCAGATGTAGGGTAGTTTTTACAGTTTTCCTACGTTAGGTCAAACCATAGTAGTTCTAGTCAGTTCTCGTACTATTACAACCATGACCCTGGGAAAAGCTCTTGCACGACTTTTTCTTCGTTCACGCCAGTGCCGATATCTACTTGCTCTCATAGGCAGTCAAGCGCCAAGCAATGGCATCGTCCGAACCTGCGTCTTTTACACAGACGCCACCCTGACCCCCTTGCAGGGTTGTATTGGATCAAACACGCTGCGACACGTTGGCAGGGCCATCCTCATGTAGTGTGGTCTTTGCAACGTTTCTTGGAGCAAATCCTGTTCTATGAGCGCTTGAGCATCGATCATACCACCTCGACGCCCAGGTGAGCCTCCAGACTTCGATTTGAGTCGGGTAAATGACAACATGCAGCACTGCATCTAGTACAAGCCTCGTGTATCCATGACTGTTCGTCTCCCTACCACCCCAATTTTAGATCATGCGATTTCTGTGCGCCAGTTACTTTGGAGCGAGTTCGTCGTTCTCCAGTTCTCCCTGGCTTCCCGTCGAGGTGATTAGTATTCATACACAGGGTTCTACTCCGAGACATTGCCTCAAACCCGAGGTGCATTTATCATACCCAATCAATCCGCATCTGGAATCCACTTGCATAGACCGTGGGCCATTAGGCGACGACCATAACTCTGGGGTCCGACCATGGAGTGCCAGGGCTCGGGGTGTTGTTTGCGGAACAACATTGCCATCCACCTACCCTTTATTTTTTTCTCTATTGTTTGCCGTATTTCAATAAATTCCTACTATCCCTCAACAGCCATGTACGATCAAGATCGTTCTCCTGTGGTGGTCGCGTACGTATTCTTTTGTGTAGGTAACCTCTGGCTAACACGGGATTAGGGTAATGGGCCCAACAGGGGCCGGTATGTTTGCCTTTGATCGTGGTGTTCGATGTAGCTGAACTCGAGTCTGTCTTTCCATGTCCCAGGAAAATCAACGGTGAGCAGCTCTACTTCGTTTCAACGCAAACTTATGTTTCGTACGCACAGTTCGTTCATCTCCTTACCAGCGACGATAGAATTCGCATTGGTCATGAAGTTAGCTCCGAAACATCTACCGTCCAGACGGCCCAGTATGTCGATCAGAAGACAGGCCGTACCGTTGTGCTCATCGATACACCGGGTTTCGACGACTCACGGGAAGGCATTACCGACATGGACGTTTTGAAAATGATTTCATGCACGTTGGGGGTTGAGGGAGGGTGAGCATGATCAACTTGGCTGCGGAATGTATTTTTCTAAGCATCAAGCAGCCCACGACAGAAGTTGAACGGTCTCATTTACATGCACCGTATCTCGGATCCACGGGTCGGTTCTACGTCGCGCAAGAACCTTCGGATGTTCCGCTCGCTCTGTGGTGACGAAAATCTGGCCAGTGTGCGCATCGTCACCACGAACTGGTGTCGCGTCAGTGAACAGGAAGGAAAGGCTAGGACGCGGGACCTGAAGAACGAGGCTTTCAAGCCACTCCTCGATGCTGGAGCCAAGATGCTTCGTCACGACAACAACCTCAGTTCCGCAGAGAAGGTCATGTCCGAGTTCATTCCCCTCCCACAAATAACGACGCAGCTTGAGCGTGAGCGGCAAGAGGGAAAGAACTTGAACGAGACAGCTGCAGGCAGCGTACTCGTCGAGGAGATTACCCGGGTGCAGAAGAGACACGCCGAGGAGGTGGACGCTCTCAGGAAGACGATGGAGGAAGCTGAGGAAGTAATCAGTCGCGCGTTTAGATCCGAACTGGGACTGGTGCGTAGGCACATAGAACAGATAGTTCAGTCTGGAAAGAGGGAACGACAGAAATTAGACAACACAATCCAACAACTTGAAGGAGAGGTGAGAAATTTGAAGGAGGAACTGGATAACTCGTGCATAGTTATGTGAGATAGAGTCGAGCGTAGTAGATTGTAGGCTTGATCTAGGATTGTTACCGTTTGCTATATAGTCATGGGGCTCGGTTATGTTGGTTTTCTTTCAGCTCCATAGTCCCAGTCCAGTTCGCCGAAACTTCGGACCAGCAGTAGCCTAGTCGGCACTGACAGTGTCGTGGCTGCGTTGACTCCGCGCTTACCAGCCTTGCAGCCCGTCCTTCCTCCGTCCAGCAGTTGCGGTTACAGTACCTGCCACCCTGATGACACTGACAGTGCCAGTCGCCGCTATACGTTCTTTCATATTCCGGGAAGAAGCCGTGCCAACATGCGAATCAGTGCGTGCCACTGGAGTCTCGCCTTGAAGCTCGTGCATGGAACTTTTGTATGAGCACGAGGCTGTCGCCACCAAGACAACGAAGCGTCCAAGGTTCATGGAACGCTTTCTCCACGGTTCTTGTCTGTACATATTTTTTGCCCACCAGTATTCAAGCTAACCAACTCACTGCGACCCCACTTTATCTCAACCAATAGACTATGAACATAAGAAAGCCATATTTTGGCCAGCGCAAACTCATTCTTGCGTTCGATGTTGGCACGACAGACAGCGGCATCTCATACTGTATCCTCCAACCAGGCCAGATTCCCGAAGTGCATGGAATCACTAGGCAAGGCTACTCGGCATTTTCGTGTCAGACATCCTTACTTGCTGCTAGATTTCCCGGCCAGAAAGAAGGTGGCGGTAATGCCAAAACACCCTCTATCTTATACTACGACGATTGTGGTAACGTCAAGGCTGCTGGAAGTGAGGCGCTCGATATAGATGTAATCGAGACTGCGATGAAAGACGGATGGACAAAGGTGGAATGGTATGTAATCTCTATATGATGACACTCAGAACTCACCGACCCTAGGTGGAAGTTGCACCTCCATCCGAAGTATTTGGCATCCAGTTATATCAAGGCAGACGATATCACTTCGTTACCATACGGAAAGTCAGCTGTCGATGTTTTGTCTGACTTCATCAAGTATCTCTTTCAGTGTGCAAAAATATATATAGAAGAACATCACATGAGATTCAACTGGCTAGCCATGGAGGATACTATCGAGTTCGTTTTTACGCATCCAAGTAGTTGGGAAGGCGCACAACGGCAGCAATACCGCCAAGCGATTGAGCGTGCTGGTCTTGTTCCTGATACATCCGAAGGCCAGTCTCGTGTCTACCTGATGACCGAAGACGAAGCGAATCTCCAATATTGTGTCTCAAGCATTCGTGAGCGATCTACCAATGTTGAACCCCAAGGAATCCTCATCATTGATGCTGGCGGGGGGACCATTGATCTGAGCATGTACTCAGTGACATCCAAACCGATCTCTTGCAACGAGATTGCTCCAGCAGAGTGTATGTGGTCGACTCCGGTAACGATATACCCTCTAACCATTGGCTATTTTTCTTTAGGTCACCTTTTGGGCCCCATGTCTGCCTCTCGCCGCACAGCTGATCTATTGAAAAGTCGGTCGTTTTCCTCTTGTCTTGTCATGTGAGTATTGATGCCAGGAATTTAACAACAGGCAAGCTTCAAGGCTCGCCTCACTGCAGTACCGAGGAGCTGGACATCCTTGCACGCGAATTTGACCAGAATACGAAGTTCACCATCACTAGTGCAGATAACCCAGTGTATCTCAAGATTGCCAATCCTCAATATAATAATCCGCAATATAACATTAAACGTGGGGCATTGAAGCTCTCAGGGTAGGCTCCATTGGTCCTCAACAACCTGTGTAGTTAACGGCAACTGATCTTATGTCTCGTAGCGAAGAGATCACTGGTCTGTTTGACGAACCTCTCAATGCTATCATTAATGCCTTTGAGCAACAGCACCGGTTTGCGAAAATCAAGATATCTGTGAGTTTTTTCATTTTGAATAGCATCACAATACCTACCGTTTTCAGACGGGGTTCCTTCTTGGCGGATTGGGAACAAATGGGTTGCTCTGGAATCGCCTTCGGTCATATTTCAAAGGTCAAGGTATTAGACTGTTCCGCTCTGATAACGATATGTATGAGCACCTTTATCGTGTGTGTTATCGACTCTCACTCATTTTTAGAAACAAAGCGGTCGCCAACGGGGCATTACTGTCTCATATTGCTCCTGAAAATCGTCATCTTGTCAAGGCTCGAGTAGCACACGCCACATACGGCATACCCCATTATGTTTTCGTCGACGAAGACAACCCAGAGCACCTTTGCAGGAAGAACAAATGGGAAGAGCATTCTTCGGGTAGATACCGGATTCCTGGTGCCTTTGATCCAATTCTCCGCAGGGCATGCATCTCTTCCATTCGACGGTCTTGGTTCATCCTCGCAACTTACATGCTATTGCTCCACAGGGTGATCGGATAGATGAGCGGAACGAAATTCGACACCCCTTCAGTACCTCTAGATATCATCAGACAGGCTTTGCTGATCACCAGATACGCATCATGTGCTATCGGGGCACAATGTCCAATCCGCGGTGGTTGGACGAAGATGCTTGTAAGCATCTCCGTATTAGAATTGGTTCACCTCTTTTGATATCCAGCCCTTCAGCGTACTTTTCCGAGTTCTGCACAATCCGAGCTGATCTACGTAATGCAGCAAAGGGTTCGGTTGCACTGAAGTCGCAGTCGGGCGATGACTACTACCAAGTTCACTACAATGTGATTGCGTTGTTTGGGGACAGAGAGCTCGCTGCCCAAATCGCTTGGTGGACAAACGTAAGTTATTGAAATCATGTCTTGTTTACTTTCTTTAACTCGATCATGTCTCCAGAGAATTGAAGAACGGTGAGCCTCGACTGCTTGGATTTGTCGCATTCTCTGACCTGCAACCAGAGCCCCGGCAACGATTGTTTATTACCACAACTGAAGAATGTTCATGACGCGTAGGATGGTCGTACAGTGTTGTAGTGGACCGTACTAATGTTCCGCGCTTATAATAGTTTCCAGAATCCCTTAGTATGTATTTTTAGTCTGTATATCTAACAATACAATTACGCACTGTCCTCTGTTGTTCTGCACGGTCCATCCAGGCCTATCGTGTATTTCTGTCATCATAGAACACATGGAACTCCGAGTGAGGCCAGGTACGTCCAAACACCTCTTGGCTCCATTTCACCACAGTGGTCTACTTAAGCTGTCTGAATAGCATGTTTATTGAAAGTTGATATATATGTCCGACGCAGGCCCCATGTGTGGCCGGAAGCTCCACATGCAAATAGCTGTGAAATTCTGTAAAACTAAGACACAAAGTAAATACCATAGACACTTGGGAATTAAACTTCTACGGAGACTACTGAGGTTCACAACAATACCTTCTCAAGCGGCTCCCGACTCTCCAGCTTGGTCTGAAAGCAGGTATGCACAATGAGTATATTGTCAGTGGGTTGCTTCTTCCAGCCTCCGTCCTCGTTCTCCTTCGACTCTTTACCGTTAGCTGGTTCATCAAGCTGGGCGGTTGATCGGCGGAGGAGGAAGCAGACGTAATCCCTTTCTCCCTCCAGTTTCCCAACTTCCTCCTCTGGTTCCTCGGTCGCATGATAGTTCAGGATGCCGAGCCCCCACTCGTCCCCTTCAATCTCGAGGTCTTCAGTGGAAATCTGAACTTCGACCGGTGTAAAGTCTGGGTGAGACGATTCACGAGTGTGGCTGACGGCAAATTCATAGTGATTTGCTCTCTCTGTGCTTCGCAAATCTCCGATCGCGACCATCAACCTCAAGTGTAAACCCCTACGAGACAAGGTGAACAGGGTGTCTCCGTGCACCTTTGCTGCGCTCTCAACGGGGAACCGTGTCGTGTCAATCTCCTGGTAGCACTCGGGCGACTGTGCGATGGCTTTCGTCCGGCCGTGCGATGATGGGGTTCCTGCCCATGCAAAAATCCCCCACTCATCGCATCTCTGGATGATGACCTCCATCAGTCGATAGAATGCCCAGTCACCCTCCCCGTAAGCGATCGAGAGGTTAACATCAAAGATACCGATGAGACAATACGAGAGATCTTCAACACGAGTGGTCTGCCTCTTGGACGCCCAGGACATCCTCTCACGAATGTTCCTAGTTCCAGGTATGAAAGAGGTGAGATCAAGGCGAGGGATGTGGGTGATCTGTGATATGATCTCCATGAGATGATCGTTTTCTTTGTCATTGGGGACGTCAGAGAGCTTCTCCCAGTTTTTGCCATAGAACTTCATCATCTTGGGTGCAAGAAGCTCTTGCAGCGTCCAACCTCGTGTGAACCACTCGTCTCCATTCGACTCCAACTCAGAGACACTTGACGCCCCGGCAAGGTGGACGATACAGATATATGATTGGTGATACCATCGAAACATGGACCTGATCGCCTCATCGAGCTCTGCACTGCTGCTCTTGTCGATGCAGCATGTATCAGACCATGCCAGCTTGCATCCAGATTCCAAGGATTTCCGACAAAATTTCATGAGCTTCTCGAAGCCCTTCCCGGAGCCCTGAGGGTTAGCCCGCATCTCCTGGAACGAGGGTTCTCCTTCTGTATACCATCTATGAGAGAAAATGGCGTATTTGAGCAGCTTTTTGAGATCGGCGTGGATAGCCTTCTTTTTCTCCGTCAACCTATGGTCCTCGTCGATGCGATCGAGATCTGTTTTGAAGAGAGAGGAGATGGACGACCCTGAGACTACCTCAATGGTGAAGCAGCTCCCTAACTCGCGGATGTAAATCAAGTGTCGGGGTAGGTGGTTAAAGATGAACTCGTCAAAGATGGCCTAGTAGAAGGTTGGGCATGAACACGGAGTACATTCCCTTCCGAGTTGGTGATCGACCTACTCACCCGATTCTTATAGGGGCCCACCTGTGCGGGACTCATAGCGAAAAGGCTCAACTGGAGAGTAAAATTGATAGCCAAACACTACGAGGTAGGCGTTTTCGCACGAGTTGGATAAGCGATTGCTGCTCCAGCACTCCCTAGGAATAAAACGTAATGAACGGTTTCAATCAGCTCCAAAATCAGATCCAGTCTCTGGTCCTTGATGCTTTCCATCTTCGAGGCATCGGCTTAAACATGTGCCCTTTGGTACTCCACACCCTATGGAATGGTTTCAAATTGAATGTCTTTCAAGTGTAATGTTTATAACTGAAACTGAGATGGGTAATCTGTGAAATTTGTACTGGAGGTTTTTCCTGGAATGATGTTAGGTCGAGTACCTGCAGGATTACTTTAACTGTGCTACTAGCCGATAAGTGTCAAATAAGTGCATCTAAGTAACTAATGGGCCATCGAGTGTGGATGAGCTGCGGCCAAGTGTTGTTAAGTGCCGCCAAGTGCGGTTAAGTAAAGTGTGAAATTGGTGATGTGCTCGGGAACATAATATTCTCCATGCAAGGAATACCTGCTGCAGGTGTTCTGGGTCCGAGTTACAGAGGCATGAGAGTATGATGAAAATGGTCCAAACTCATCGTGAGTCGTGACCAATCTTACCTTGTCTAGCAACAGAACGACAGAGTTTCTTCCACTTGCGTCAGTATGCTCTTATTATACGCGGTACCACAGCGGACACTATGAAATATCTCGGTGTTCAAGACGAGAATAGGGACCGTGAGAGCATGCAAGTGACAGCTGGTAAAGTGTGCACTTGCTCGTCAAAGTTCAACTAACGATTACATAGAGATTCAGCAACTTGAAAAAGAAAACGGACTGTTAGGTCTACGAAGAGCGAGATGGGAACTACTGTCATTAACGTGTAATAACAGTGAGAGAACGTGCTAATTGATGGCTCTGAGCTGTGGCCTTAAACACTACATCAGTTTGCACCAGTTCCAGCCTTGTCCGCGGGAAGGTAAGGCATTAGAGTGATAGTGGTAGTTTTGCGCTCTTGGGTCTCTTTCCATCCTATGCATATCACGAGGGTAGGGCTCATGATAGATACCGACCCGTGCGCCGTGCTGCCCAATTCCTGGTCCATCAACCTCCATATATACTGACGGTCCCCCACCACGTCGGTCACTTTTCATAACAGCGAAGTCAGCTTGAGTTCTCGTCTCAGTCAGAGGCCGCTGCTTGTATGGCCGCGATCGAGCCTCATAGTGATATCGAGCCTGTTCGAGCGTCATCTCCAATCTTCTCCGGTCACGTTCAGCCTTCTCCATCTTCCGCTGAAGTTCTCTACGGTCTTGTTCTAATTCTTCTCTCCAAGCCCGATCATTCGCTTTCTCTGCTTCCTCCATTTCCTTCTGCAAGTCAGCCAGTTCCTCCGTGTGTTTCTCCTGCATCTTAGCCATTTCTTCAGCAAGCACAGCGCCAGCGGAAGTCTCATTAAATTTCTTCCCTTCCTTCAACTCGCGTTCGAGCTGTGTCGTGATCGGTGGGAGGGGAATGAGCTCAGAGATGATCTTCTCCGCAGAGTCGAAATCGTTGTCGTGACGAATCATTTTGGCCCCCTTATCGAGGAGAGGTTTGAAAGTCTCGTTCGCTAGGGCATCCTCTCGGTCCTTCCCTTCTTGTTCGCCAACACGACTCCAGTTTGTAGTAACAATGCGAACATTGGCGAGATTATCGTCTCCACACAGCGCGCGAAACATCCGCAGGTTCTTTAGCGAGGTACCACCAACTCGAGGGTCCGAGATGCGGTGCATGTAGATAAGGCCACCGAGCACTGGTCGTGAACTACGAATTCTATAATTAAAAAAGCTGCGCTTCGTGGACAGCATAATGACACGCACCCGGGGTCGGACCCAAGATGGAGCGAAATCATCTCCAGGATATCCGTGTCGGCCACACCCCGAGAATCATCGAAACCTGGTGTGTCAATAAGTATGACAGGACAACCGGTCTTCCGGTCAACGTATTGAGCTGGCTGGATCATAGATGTTTCGGAAGTAGGACCATGACCAATGTTGATTGCATCGTCTCCGCTTAGGAGGCGGATGAACTGCAAGCGCGAAACATAAGCTCAAGTCAGGTCAAAGTTGCTATTACTTGCCGTTGACTTCCCTGGAACACCGCAGGAAAGCTTTAGCTCGAACACATTCAGCGTCATAGCCAATGCAAACGCACCAGTTCCAGTTATGCCCATCACACTGTAGATTATTTAGTCAGAGTAACCATAACACGTACGAGGGACACATACGCAATCACCACAGGAGAAACATCCTGGTCGTCAATTCTCTGCATTGCTGGACAGAACGTGTGATGTTAGTTGGAGTACGATAAGTGGGTTGAGAAAGGGAAAAGCCAGGAGGATACGGTGGACTCCACGATTTCTTCTCGATCACCAAACTGTACCCTTGACCCTCAAGTTGGGGCATGTGTTCCATATATCACGCTTTAAGCTGATGGACAATTAGCGATAAGTATCGCCCAATTATCGCATTGGATCAGGGTCCGTTAAGTGAATTATCACCATTAGAGGCAAAACTCACCCTGACATCGTCTGAGCTTGAATCTAAGTACCGCCCCACTCAACCCTGGTGGAGCTGACTCCAGCCGCACCTGCAAGCACCTGCAACAGGCCACTTTTGATAGCCGCTCAGCGCTCAGGATCTCCCACGCCCCCCCTAAAACGTAACACGTATCTATTGGGCGCAAGTTGTTGGTACGCGGTATTCTCCGGTATGGCCCTTCGAATGATGATCTTCAGTGTTAGAGTGCAATCAGAGTGCACTGCCGTCGGGTTGGCCCACGTTGAGTCCGCCCCGGCGAGTCCGACAGATGGAAAACTGGCCTTGTAGGTTGTAACAAGGGTAGCTTACCTCGAACCATGAGATAGCAACTGTGATACTATTTAGCATTATTTGTGGTAGAATATGAATTAGGTCGGTTACCTCCGCCTCGTGTTGTCCCGTCTTTTTGCGAGATACCTCGACACTGCAGCTTTTACCGCGATAT
>JBBPKD010000477.1:0-19180 GCA_038089075.1 Singerocomus inundabilis
CCCACCCACGCACACGGCATTCCTCCCTCCTCTGCCCCCCCGTCGCGGGTCACTCTGCACCTCGGCCACTTGCCTGACAAGAAGGACATCAAAGCCCCCTGGCCGAGAACACCGTCCAGGGTCCGTGTCTCTGCTCGTACACTTGTATGTCCGAGGTTCACCTCTCGATTCAGGTCGACCCAAACAATCCCCCCTGGCCTGCATTTCGTGGCTATCACGAATACTCGTTTGCCCACGCAACTATGGGCGTTCGTCTCCCAACCATATTGGGCAAGGCGATCGACGACACTTCGCGTACCCTCAACGAGCAGTCTGCCGAGGACCGCATCGTCGACCTTGTACAGTGTCTCGAAAGAATGGACACCCTGATGGCTGACTTGAGCGGCAATGCCAAGCTTAGGCCAATCATCGACGACGGTGAAGCCGACGTCGCTCTCTGGAATAAGGAAATCGCCAAATACTTTCAGGGTAAGTGGTCTCACACATGCGTGGCTCCGTCTCAACCCCTTTGTCCAGGTAAAGACTTTATGAACGCACCTTGGCTTTTCGCCGAAGCGTACAAGTATCGCCGCCTGCACGAATGCTTCAGTGTAAGCAAGTACTGGAAAGACTACGACGTCTTTTATCGCCAAAAAGTAAATAATTCCAGCATATTCAGTAAATACTCCTCACGACCATTCGCAGTGCGACACGTTTTCCAGGTCGGCTGAGGCCGTTTTTGAACTTTCTATGCGTTTTGCGGATCCATTCAAGCAGCAGGAAAACATCACCGGTCAGGAAAAGACAGATGCTGAGCGGCTCATGTTCCTCGAGCTGACCCAAGGTTTGTGTTCAACATTCCCCAAGACCTTCTTTTAAATCCCCGCTAGTCTGCTTGTGGGGGAACTCTACCGACTTATCATTGCTTATCAACATGACGGAAGAGCAAATCAAGTCCCTGCAGTCCACTGGTGGCGATCATCTCGCCGCAACAGAAAAGAATATCCTCGGAAATCACTTGAACCAGCTATGGGACACTTTTAAAGAACTTCGCGAGAAGACGGGTGGCCGCATTGACTTTGTTCTCGATAATGCCGGTTTCGAATTGTACTGTGATTGTGTTTACGGTTCGCGTCGAGTCTGCACTATGGAAATCCCCCTTGCTAATTGACGCACTTGTAGCCGACTTCCTCATTCAGAGCGGCCTAGCGAAACAAGTCAGGTTCCACGGCAAGCGCTATCCGTGGTTCGTCTCGGATGTCACTCGAAAGGATTGGGAGTGGCTTTTAAACACCATGGTGTATGGACATCTCTTTCCCAAAGCAACTGAAGCGGAAAGGGAGTCACTCAGGCGCCTTGGTGCTCGTTGGAAGGTCAAGCGTTCTGCTGATTTTGAGATTGACGATGCTGAGTATACTCGTTCAGCAATACGAAAGGGATGGAAAATGGGTGTACGAGCAACATCCATTTTGGTGTACTGGCTATACGTTTTGGGACTTGCACAGTGAAGCACCAGATCTGTTCCTCCATCTCTCCCGCTCCGATCTTGTCTTCTTCAAGGGGGACCTAAACCACCGCAAGCTGACGTATGACTGTGCTGCTCCAGCGAGCACGCCCTTTGACATTGCCATTGGGCCAATGGCTAGTGCCGCGGGTGCCCCAAAAGTGTGCAGTCTACGAACCATCAAGAGTGACGTCGTGGTTGGACTTGGAGACGATGGGGATAGAATTGCGGAGAAACTCGATCAGAACGAGTCGGGGTGGAAGATCAGCGGGAAATATGTGAGAGACGTCGCTTTGAAATCTGTTTGACCATTGGCTGATGACACGCTCGCCAGGCTGTTGTTCTGTTATCTGAAGGCCGTCCTGGAGAAAAGGTCCGCTTTGCGTGACAAGGATTTGAAACTCGCGTACGATGTGCCACGAGTTGCCGATTATACCCGCAGTGCGCACCGGTGGTGTGCGGCCTTATATCGTGTATTTACCTTCACGTCTCTCTTCTTTACCCGAGAGCTCAACTATGTATATCCTCTTGTAACATGTACAATGCCAGCAGAGTGTCGCCGCTTGGGAAGTTCTACATAACCCACGGTAGTGGCACGTTGAGCATGGCGATGGTGCACCCGATGTCTCTCTTGATACGCCAATCATAGCTCCAACGCACATGGGCCCCCTGTGAACTCCATACTACCCAGGCAGCCCCGCAAGAAAGAAAGAAAGAAAGATACACGCACGACGGACTGAATAGATATGGACCATATGCTACCATGCATTAGAATTGGGCCCGGACTCATGCCATATGGTGGGGCCATGTTGTGCAGACTTCAGTGACTCACGATGATTTTGAAGCAGCAGTGAAATTTGCACCGATTCTGTGGATCCGACGTCTCGCTGACCCCCGAGGTTGGCACGCCTAGCGGGCTGTTGTCCCGAGCGATGCAACCGAGGAGGGCTGCAATTTCAGATCAAGGATCACTTGATAACGTACACGATGCTTGCTTTCGTTCACTCAGTGCAGAGTCACCGTGGCTTACCAGCCTCGAAACACACGGACCTACTATTAAGTCCAAATTTCTTTCCAAACGGTTACAATCAATGTTTTTCATCCTTAAAACGGACAATTAGCGCTGCAGAGACTGCCCTTTGGAGGATTTCAATGACCATAGAGTTGGGGTCACCCGCGCGATTCCTGCAGTCTCCCAGTATGTCCACTAGCGTGGACAAGCTCCGTTGGTGTCAAACCTTCCCACAGTGGGCCTGGTTATCATTACTTTTGCAACCATTAATAGGACGGGCGCCCTCCGGCCCATCATAGACTTACAATGTTGAGTATTTGACCACGGTAAGTCTGCACTCGTCTTATCGCTTGTTTATGGTGCAATGTCCCAGAAAAAGTTGACAAAAGTCCATGTCGGGTATGTATTTTTGCTATCTCTGGAAATGTTGGGATACCCTTCTCAGCACTAGTAGGTCACACCAGTGGAAATCTGTTCAACAAAACATTGCCCGACCTCACCGAGGCGATCAGATGATTCACGCCTTTGAAGACTTTGTCGGTCTGCTTGCGTCAGTAACACCGAGGCAAATAATCACTGCAAATGGTTTCTGACTCATGGGAGCCTTGAATCAAGAGAACATGTGAGGGTTCGGATCCAGTGACACGGAATAACGTTCCTGGCATATTTCATCCCAATGCGCATTGACGCTCCTTGGCAGAGATTTGCTACCGAAAATATCAGTAGCCGCATGATAGACCACAGTCTTTTCCCTGGTGGCACCTGGGACTAGACATCATGTGGTCCGCTCACCAAATTGCGGAGACTTTTGATGTGTTCTCCATGGGTTCATATAAAGGGTTCAGCCAACCCAGCACCGTTCTCTAGTCATCTGGTCGACCATGTTCCCTGCTACGTCCCTGCTTACCACTTTGCTCCTCGCCCTCTCCATTGCGGCGACACCAGTGGAGGTCCGGACCAACCGTGTTACCTTGCCGTTCGCCAAGCGCATCAACACCAACGGTGGTGCCATTAACCTTGTCGAGCATGACCAAGCTCGTGCTGCTGCACTGAAGGATCGCGGTGCTGCTATTCAGAGCGGCAAGCTGGATCGCCGCACTGCCAGCATTCCTGTTACCAACGAGGCTGTCTCATACGTTGCGGCAGTCGGAGTCGGCAACCCGGCCACCACCTGTATGTCATGTTTCGTGCATTCAATTCATCAGTACTTAGTCCTATGCGTGCAGACAATTTGATCGTCGATACCGGCTCCTCAAACACCTGGGTTGGTGCTAGTACGCCCTACACAGCAACAAGCACCAGTCACAACACTGGTCAGCCTGTGGTAAGCATGTCTGAATGTCCCGGTAGCCAGAATACCGTTCATATTTTCTCATAGTCGGTTTCCTACGGTTCCGGCTCATTCTCTGGTCAGCCCTACGACTTTTTTTGTCTGTAGAGAGAAGGAACTGATTATCTTTGTGTAGGAGAGGAATGGACGGACACCGTCACTCTTGGCTCCGGTCTTACCATTACTGCCCAATCCATTGGTGTTGCAAGTACCTCGACCGGTTTCCAGGGCGTCGACGGCATTGTCGGGTAAGGAGGTCCTGTTCGTCTCAAGGACAGTCACCGACCTTTCCCTAGCATTGGTCCCGAGATCCTGACTGAGGGTACTCTGACTAACTCGCCCGACACAGAGATCCCCACTGTCACCCAAAATCTCTACACCCAAGGGACGATTGCCGAAGAAGTGGTTGGTGTCTTCTTTGCACCCACCACCACCACCTCATCCGAGAACGGTGAACTTACCTTTGGTGGCACTGACACCACCAAGTACACTGGTACCCTAACCTACACGTCAGTCTTCAATTTAAGTCGTACAATAACATCTGACCGATTTGTTTCAGTCCCTTGACCACGACTTATCCTGCCGCGTATTACTGGGGTATCAACGAGAGCATCACCTACGGAGGGGCGACAATTTTGGCAGAGACCGCTGGTATCGTCGACACCGGCACTACCTTGATCCTTCTTGCTTCCAGTGGGTAGACCATACCGGCTTGAGTTGATGCAACGCTAAGCTATTACAACAGACGCGTACTCGGCATACGAGTCTGCTACTGGAGCCACGTATGACAGTACCACTGGTTTGCTGAAGTTTACCACTGCTCAATACGGCGCTCTTCAAAACCTCAACTTCAACATTGGCTCCGTAAGTATTCCCCCATGTCCAATCGAACGACCGTTTCTTATATCGTACCTTGAAGGTTACGTACGCATTGACACCTAATGGTCAAATCTGGCCACGATCACTCAACACCTACATTGGTGGCACAACCGGCTCGATCTACGGCATCGTTAACGACCTTGGCACCCCGTCTGGAGAGGGTCTTGACTTTATCGACGGTCAGTCATTCCTCGAGCGCTTCTACAGTGTCTTCGACACCACGAACTCCCGAGTTGGGTTCGCAACGACGTCCTACACGGATGCCACCACCAACTGAGAATAGAAACCGAGTGTTATGTATTTATCTTTTGTTTTGGATTGGATGCAAGGTCGTATAACAACAGAATAAAGTATTTGTCAACTGAAGAGCGTGTTCAGAGCGTGATCAAGAACTGGTGTTGTCGTTGCTAGTAGACCACTGATACATACCTGGGGAACAAGTGTCGAGGTTCCTCCCACACAGTATTGACCACCTCATTTTTCATTCTCTGGAAAACATTTAAATTCAATATCTTGGATGGCATCTGATGGTGGGAACACAGGCTCCAGGGATGGATACAACAATCTAGACATTACAGACAGATACAATGGTGACTGAGACTTGAGAGGGTAATGTGGACAGCCAGACGGTCAAAAACCAGAAACGCAAGTGTAGACATGTCCGGACATAGGACAAAAGGTGTGAAGTTCTCGTCAATCTATGTCCTCGATCCACTGCCCGGGAAAGGACGGTGTGCCGTGAGAGATCACTTCCGAATGAACATTGTGACTGCCTCTTCCTAGGTCGCGTCGAGAGTGCGTTGAATAAGTGTCGCTGTGTTCACGAGGAGCACCAGCACCACCTCCAAAGAGAGCATGGAAGAGACCACCACCACTTCCACTTCCACCTCTATCAGAGTTCCCAGGTGAACGTGGACGTGGAACGGACGGAGGACTCGAGCGATTAGAGCTTGAGCTTCCTCCAGAAGGACCCCCAGGGGAATGGTGTTGTGGCTGAGCTATCAAAGCGAACCTATGGGATAATAGTTACACGCGACCATCCAAACACAATTGGCCTGTCAAGCGAACCTGCAAACTGGACATGTGCCGCTCGATTTGAGCCAAGGGAGAATGCAACCTTCGTGGAACGAGTGCTTGCAAGGAAGCGTCACTACGACCAACTCATCGGAGTCTTCTGGGTCCAACTTGAATGATTCTTTACAAACCGCACAATCTTTCTCCAATAATGGAGCTCGGAGGTGTATTAGCAAGGCAAAGATATGAAGGAATATGTGAATACATACAATCTTCTGTCAGCACCTCTCTTGGTAGGTTGTTGACGATCTCTTCTGTCGCAGGCACTGGTCTTCCAGCAGTGGAGTTCTCGGCAAGCTGTGTTAATATGTGGTCCAATGCTTCGGGAATATGAGATAATCAAAGGGGTGAAATAACAAAACACGAGCCTTCTTGATTAAATACATAGTCACCCCATCGTGTTGATGGTGGCATGCCCAGCAGTTCGGCAAAGGGATCGCCACGAGCATGAGGTTCACGACCGAACATAGCCAGGAGGTACTGTGCCATTAATGGACCTGTGATGTCGTTGGGGTTACGCATGTTGTTGGTATTGTCTGATTCACGACGCAGAAACCTGAAGGGAAGTCAAGTGTGAGGATATGGGGAGATCTTGAGGAGGACGTACTCGAATATGGTTGGTACATGATGATCTGGCATCGGGGATGAGCGACTGAGTGGATTGGAGCCGCCAAGAATGAAAGTTCGGGTGCTTCCACCGCCGGAACCGCTGTGGAACTCAAAACGGAGGCCAGTGTTTGTCTACAAGGGTTGCTTAGAAGCAAAGATGTACAAGAATGAAATGCGGCACGCACGGAGGAGCTGTCTTGTGTTCGGTGTACGGGGGGGGAGCGGGAGCGAGGTGGAGAGGAGTAGAAGGTAGAATCGCTGGTAGATCGCCAGGAATCTAAAGCGAGACAGTCAGGTCGAGCGTGGATCGTGGAAAGGGGAGATGGAACCGGAGCGCGGGAAGCCTTGGAAGGCGCCGGGGATGTCAAACGTGTTGGCGGTGGGGTTTTGAAACTCGCGAGGGTCATCGGCTGGATTCTCGAGCTGCAAAAGAGTTGGCATGCGGGAATATGGAGAGCCGAAGTGCGCACCTTTTCGACGAACGATCCACGACAAGAAGCGCAGATGGGGTCCGGTGTCTGCAAGAAGGTGAACAGAGGAACGGAGCGTGGACGGATGCACCGACCATGAGCGGTCTCATCTCTGCATGACACTGGAACTTGTGTGAGTTGGACGTGTGTGCGACAAGGAGAGACGGTACTTGGTGGCAGAACCAGAGCGGCTCTCTGGAGGACATGGCGGCTGCACGTACGGCGGGCGGGGGACGCTGGTCGCGGTGGGTGCTGGGCAAGAAGTGTTCCGAAAGATTGCCACATTTGTATTCGTTTGATTCCTGTCCCCTCCACATGCGCCTCCTCCCCGGCGTGCTCCTCGTCCCCGCCCTCAACTTCGCCGTCGCCGTCGCCATCCCCGACGGAGACATCGTTGGCCTCCTCGCCGGCAACAACGACGTTCCCACCACACTCCATGCTACCCGCCCCGTCTTCCCCACGGTCAAGCCCATCTCGACACCCTCCACAAGCCCGTCTGGGGAACTGTCCTCGTCGACGTCCCATCCCCCCTCTACAGAGCAACGGGCTCCTACATCCACCCCCAGCACCGTTCCCGTCGAATCCACCACCCTCAAGACTACTCTGACCTCGACACCGACGCCGCCCATCCTGCCAGTATCCGCGGAAAGCCACGCCCCCGATCGTTCAAGCAAGACATGGCAAATAATCGGCATCGTCATCATTGCCGTTCTCTTTGTTGCCACGTCCATCACCTGTGCCATGTCTTTTGACCGTCTATGGAGATTCCTCAGGGACGTCGTTGGTTGCACACCACGTCCCCCTCTCTTTGAAGAATTCATCCCTGACTACGAAAAGCAAGCATGGGACACCAGGACCCTCTCGCCTTCGCCCTCCGATTTCGACCATTCCAAGACTGGGTCTCTCCGCGAGGAAGCGTCTGCTTGTACGACACGCGCACGAGAATTGCCATGGAATGCCGATGCCCACGACTGGAGCACACTTTACCGACAGCCCTCTCGAAGAAACGACCATCCTCCCTCCACTTAAATTCTGCTCAACATCTGGAACTCGTGCGGTTTCGCTGTGACCGCAGGCCGGACTCAAGCACCCACGCATACATTCTATCACCCACTGCCAACTACCGAGGGAATATTCACGACAACCCAGGACGCTCCGCAGGATACTTTTTTTCCAAGCAGTCAGAGATGAAAATCCCCCCTACGCCAATGGTGCACACTGCCATAGACACATACAGCCTTGTTCTCGCGGGGAGTACTGCCAGGGCATCAGCATGATGTATATCGTTGTACACAATCCACATTGCCTTTGTATGACTCCCATAAGGTCCGATTGCGAGCAGACGGCCGTGTGTGTGTCGAGCTCGGATGGTCTCGCGTCTTGTCCGACGGCGACATGAGCGCTTTGCACAGAGTGTGTGGCACGCTCAACTGCTCGGCTTTCCCAGAACATGTTCACCGGTCTGGCAAGCCTCCAAATTATTTCTCTGCATAGTCCCCCGTATTCAATGTTGTTTAGATCGAACATCTTGGCACTATTTCTTCCCTTCAACGAGACGCGGGGGGATGTGCGCTGACAGTGTCCGACTCTGCACCCATCCTGGGCGATTGTCATATTGGTGATTCGATAGCGGTCAACGGCGCGTGCTTGACTGTCACCGAGTTTGACAAGGAGCAGCGGGGTGGTTACTTCAAAGTATGGCTCGCCAACGAAACATTGAACAGAACCGATCTGGGTACAGATGCATATCGACAGTCCCATCGCGTCCCATCCTGACGTGCTTGTGCTAGGTGATCGCATGGTCGGCGAGCAAGTCAACCTCGAACGTGCCATGCTTGCCCACGTCAGGTTTGGTGGTCATTTCGTGCAGGTGCAGTCGACGCACATCACCACATCAGCCCAGCTCACTTGCAATAGGCTCACGTCGATACCACGGCGACCATCATTCGACGAGAACGTGATGGCGATTCCTTGCGACTGTGGTTGCAGCTACCAGAGCCCACAGCGGACCGCCCTTCGCTCATGCCATACCTCATCCCGAAAGGATATGTCGCGATCGACGGCGCGTCTCTCACCTTGACCGAGGTGGACGACGCTGAGCGGATGTTTGCAATCATGCTCATCCAGCACACACAGGAAAAGATAACACTTGGCAAAAAGCCTGATGGCGCGCGCGCCAACATCGAGGTAGACATGGTAGGCAAGTACGTCAGGAAGTGCGTGGTTACTACGCTGGGTGGTGGTGGGGAGGATGGGATACGCCAACTGGTGGAAAAGGTCGTCAAGGACGTGGTCGGAACGAACAAGTAGCGCTGTACTGTACTGTAGTGGCAAACCAGAACGTGACCGTGTCTGCCCTGCGCTCCGACCACCGTACGCAGGTAAGACGCACTTTGCCAACGCGAGCCTCGTCTGGATTCATATTCTTATGAGCAGGTTTCGTCTAACCGTCTACATGTTTCGTGAATGGACGTCCCTCTGAGAAAAGTGAGTTCGTTCAACGCGTCCGACCCACCCCATGTCCATCTCTCGATGCCAGGTAACCGCAAGAGTCGACTTGAAGCCAGCAAGTGCATTTGCCCGTCCCCAACCCAGGTCAAGGCCAGGTTCTCCCACAAAGCAGTCGCCGACGTCTTCACTCTCACCACCTTCCTTCCGTCCTAAAGCAAAGGTTAACAGCAGCGCGACCGTTCGGAAATTATCCAGTTCTGGTTCTTTGAGCACCCTCCGAACTAACAACATCTCCCCCTCGAGCTATTCCAGGCCAAGCTCCCCTTTCAAGCCGTCTCGGACGTTGTCAAACGAATCAGAGCCGGGTAGCTCGCCCAAAGCTCGTATCACGGCCAGACCCACATCACGATCCGGAATAGCCCAAACGAACTCGATCAGCCCGGAACAACGTCAGCGTGCTCTCACCACTGCGTCCGCCAAGCTCAAGCTTCCCCACTACGAGGACAGACCGCGAAGCGGGAGTGTAGCTGCACACCATCATGCACTTTCTACCTCGGACCTTGCCACTTCCTCTTCTCCAGTACCATCTTCAACCGAACCTCCTTCTACGGACTCTAGGCGGACAAATACCTCACCCGTACTGGCTCCAGTCCGGATCAAGTCGAAAGTTTCTGGTCTCGTCAAATCAACATCAACGAATGCAGGGGACCCGGCATCTCGTTCACTCTCACCACCTTGTGCCACAACGCGTCTGGTGCATACTCGACCTAGAGCACCCTCGATAACGTCAAGCTTTGCTCTGAACGAATCGACACCTGCCGCATTTTATCCAATCACGATCGCTTCGCCTGCCGCCAATCCCCACCGATATTTGCCTCAACGTGCACTGTCGCCTGCCCATTCTTACCCATCACCAACCTTGTCGAGTGAACCCCATTCCGCAAAGAAATCGCCTCTGGCGCCCAAAGTAGACCCGGCATCAGTCCCCCTACCCCCACATTCGCCTCCAATATCTGCACTCTCACTCTCTTCTAAATCGTCTGTTTCGAAAACATCTGTATCTTTGAATAACGACCAACCGACTGACAGTCCGATCCCAGGCGTCGTGGCTCATGTCAGGCACCGTAGCGTAGAATGGACCAGTCAACCTAGTCCGTTCTTTGCACAGGCAGGTATCATGGCGGAGACAAAGCGAGACCGTAGCCACTCAAGAGAGAGGAGCTCTCCGGGTGAAAGTGATGTAGAATCAGAGAGACCTGAGCGACAGCTCAGAACCGAGGCAAAGACCAACCGCAAGGTTCGTTGCGTCGAACTATTCTTCTGATAGAACCGAGGGAAAAGTTTCCACAGATTGCGGACTTAGAAATCACTAACCGCTCTCTTTTGGCAATCAACGCGTCTCTAGAAACGACGAGGAATCGACAGGCGAAAGAGATCCGGGACTTGCGCCGGAAAGTGAGAGAATCAAGGCTCATACTTCCACCACGGACATACAAGGCTGTCAAGTCTGCGTTAGAGGAGCGCGACAGGGATGACGAGAACGAGGACGAGGACGATAGTGATGTCGAAGAGGAGCAAGACGAAACGTTCCAGAAGGTCAGGGGTTTGATTGACAGCCTCATAGAGTCTGGCAAAAGGGCCCTTGAAACGCGGCCAGAGGACTTTCGAACGAGTCTAGCTGCCAAGGTTCTGAACGCCGACGAGCTGCGCTCTTGGCGAGATTCCGGCCAACGCGCCCTGATGAGAAATGGGGATGTGGACAAGCAGTACGCAGACGACGAAACCACACTCGGTTGTCTATCTCCTGCGCTCGTCGCTATGCCAGACAACGGTAGCACATCCTCATTGGCAGGTGACGAGGAATTACCTTCACGTCCTCCAGTGCCTTCAGCGTTGCCTCCAATCACTATCACACATTCCTTATGATTTACTCAGCCACCAACGATGTCACGCCTCTTACTAGCATCACTATAGACCAGTATTGAAGATTACTTCGAATACCCGGAACATCCCTGGTTCCTATGCCAGTATCGCAATCGTATCATTCTATTCACACTTTAATCGAGATGTCGTCCGTTGGGTCTGGAAACTCGGGACACGCAATTGAACCATCCGTCTATTAATCGTCGCTCATCCGCTGTGCGCGCTTGGCAAGCTACGAGTGCGTCAATGAACAGCGTTTTAGAGAGTAGCTATGCATGTGCTCACCGCTGCAGCCAAATCCATTTGCCCGGATGGGGGCGGCGGCTTTGCGACATTTCTCTTTTGTGCAGTTGGGTTGCCAGCGAGCGGTTTGGCGGCTGTAGGAATTGGGGGTTTACCCGGGGGCTTGACAGCAGCAGGTTTCGTGGCAACTGGGGGCGGAGCTGGTTTCGGTTTTGTGGCAACTGGCGGCGGGGGTTTGACACCGAGTGAACTGGAAGGTCGAGAACTTGCCGGTGTACTCTCCGCCACGTCACTCGCTACTGGCTTCTTCCAAGGGGCTGCGGAGCCATTTGAAGGTGTGAGTCCAGGGAAGACTGCAACTGGCTTAGCATTCGTATCAGCCGTTACGGACTTGACCGTCACCGCAACCTTGGGAGCGGCAGGTGTAGAAGGACCGACAGTAGTCGACGAAGGAGGTCTGCGAGCTGGTGGTGGTGGTGCAACGGGTGGCGCTCGTGGCTTCTTGGGTGCCAGCTCAAGATAGTTATTGGGAGCCCATCCTTCTTCGCCGTTTTTCTTAACCAGCCACCAACCATTGTCATCCTTCTCTACGAGTTCCACAACGTCATCCTTCTGCAGCGACATCTCCCCCTCTTGTCCTTGAAACGCAAATTTGGCTCGGTATAACTCCACATCTGGTTCCTCCGGTGGTGGTGGCGGTGGTGGCGGAATGGGAGTAGATCTTGTGCTATTAGACGCAGGCTTTGCAGGCAAGGGCTGAGCAGTGTGCTGAGGTTTAGATACATTCCTTGGCTTCTGCAATCATATATTATAACAAGTCGCTTTTAGACAACTGCGACTCACATTGGACGAACCACCTGCACGAAGTAGCTTCCCTTGTGTGATAGGTCTGACAACACCCTGTTTTCTCTTGGCTCGGGGACGTGACGTGCTGTTGGGGGGCTCGCCAGACGGGACATGAACAGCGTGGCTCTTATAGACATCATCTCTTGGGACCGTCTCGTCCTTGACGAACTGGATTTGCGCTTTCTTGTCTCTCTTCTTGGCATATTCAATCCTGATTTTTGTGAATACAAAACCACCCAATGATACGCGTATGCTCACGTCGGCCCGACAATAACGCTAACAGAGGCTTGCGTCAGCTGGAGAAGGTTGGTGATAAGCTCGGTCTTGAAGTAACAATGAAGAACGGGATCCCCTTCTTCCGATGCATTGCAGTTGAGGACCTGACCGAGGTAATGTGATAAATCAGTAAGGAAAGAAACAAGTATACCCACCAGCCAGTCGTCTCGCAAGTTGGATATAGAAATGTTCTTAATCGTAATAAGAGGTATTCTGCGTTCAAGTGAGGTATGAATCTGTCCATTGTTCTGCGTCGTCATTGCAATGTGCACAGCTTTGCTCGTCTAGCAACAAGTGAACCAACGACCTTGGCTAACTTTTTGCAGTTTGTGCACGTACTACAATCAAGAAACGGGGACTTGGTTTGCTGGATCGCCAAAACTTCGAGATAAGAATCTGTGCTTTCGAGCTGAACGTCACTTGATCGGCTATTCAGGACCGTTAGGCAAACAATTCGGTCATGAATCAGTAAACCCACCTCCAAGCCCGCATACGTTGCGCAGTTCCATGCTGAGGGCATTTTCACCATTGATGTCAAGATAATCGCCCATGAATCGTCGATAGCTGAGCAGACTAAAACGTCGGCGTTCCTTTCTCCCCGCCAGGACTTGATGCCCATATTCTCTGACTTTGGCGTATTCGATGCTCTCCTTGTTGTTTTTCCAGAAGCGCTGAATACGCCTGGCACACTCGTTCTTGTATCGCCAGTAGTTCCGCCACGCCCGTTGGATGCGGGCGGCCATGTTATGCCAGTAGCGGTCGCGCATCGTCTCCAGCGCAAAGAGCTGAGATGATATTGGCAAGGATTGTGAAGAAAAGACGGTAAGAGCGCACTGTCTCAGGATTCTTGATAAACGCCTTGGTGACACCCATTTGCCACTCATCCTTGACAATTCCAGTATCTTTAAGAATCTGTTCGCACCCGGACTTTGCGTCGCCTTGCCATGTATATTCACCAGCATAAGATGTCGACGGAGATAGTAGATAGAATCGCTCGACCATCTTCTCGAAAGCATTCCGGTAAGCAAAACCCGCGCGACGAACACGGATATTCTCTTGAAGTCCGAGGTATTTAATTTGGTGAAGGATCGCTTTGATGTCATATTCCGTCGCACTGCGATTCTGGTTTGGTTTGATTGTCCGGATGTACGATGGTTGGGCTTTCATCAAGTTATCGACAAGCGCACTAGCTGAGGTCTGCGAATATCAACGACTTTACGATACTACATTTAACTGTGCAGGATGGTTACCTTGATCCTGTCTCCAGCAGTTGGAGGACGCTTCTTGCTATTCGGATCCGGTCTATCTGGAAATAAGGCCTGGAGAAAGTGGTTACCACTGCCACCTATGAGATCAAAAAGGTCCTTGACTAAGGCATCCTTGTTTTTATCTGTCATGCCCGAGATGTTGTACATCACATCTCCAGCATAATGCTTCACAAGGAACTGCGCTCCACGGGCTTCGAAGTGAGGATTGGAAGACAACATAGCTGTGCGTTGTACGAAACTATTATCGGCGGCGGCAGGATCTGCGTGCGCAGTAGCGCAAGCGTCATTGAGTGCGGCAAAAATCCCCGGTGGCTTCCGTTCCTCAATGAGATCACAGACAATTTTATTATTGAAGTAGTTGATTGGCGTCCATTTAATTTGCTCCCTGACGTATTCTTCTTGCTCGGTCTTGAGCGTCAACTCGATAAAAATTTGCTGGAGCTTCTCGTTTACATAGTTTATGCACAACTGCTCAAACGAGTTATCCTTTGGTTGCGGAATCATACGTCATCTGTAATGGCAACCATAGTGATTGACATACTTCGAAGATCTCAAAACCGAATATGTCCTGAGGAGTTGTCAGAAATCATCAACCAGAGTCGAACACTGCACACCAATATGCCAATGACCTGAGCGGTCGCACTTCTTGGTTTCATTGAAACATTGATTCTTGACACTATCCACTCAAATAGATTGTTGTAGATGGCCTTTGCAAGGGCATCTCGGACCGCCGTAGCCTGCGCTGGGTTTAGAGGCACGTCATAAATTGATCCCCGACGCCCGCCTCGCTGTGTTTCGACAACTTTGGTAGTGAGAACTTTTTGAATCGTAGTAGAATCCACCTCCATAAGGTAGGCAATGAAGTCTGTCACACCCGGATCAGCGATGCCAGAGTTACCATCGTCCATTTCCTGAAACTGAACATTTCCAAGCCAAAGGATGATGGCGAGCATTCGGAATATCTCGTTTTGTTCTTGCTCGCTGAGCCCGATTGTTTGCATTGCATTCTATACCAACGTCAAGACGTTAGTATCGTATTGGATGATGGGATAGGGGAATACTCACAAGTGTGTCTGCGTAGTCTTGAGCATCGTTTATGTCTTGGACTTCGAGACAATTACTCGTGCTAGTGTATACATAAGACTCAGGACCTTGAAGCCCAAATTGTTCTGAATTGCCAATGAGTGACGTTCAAGTGTGCTGTTTGATAGATACCTCGTTGTTCATCGGACGCAGCCTTGGTAAACTGGTAGAAGATATGAAAGCTTCGTTCATTCTCTACTTGGCCCACGATACGCCCCTTCTCCAGAAGGTAATTAGTAATCTGAGCACCGACGGGTTCTCCGCGATCATTGAACATAATCTCTAGGTATTTTCCCTGACAGACATATGAGCATCAATGGGACCATCGACTTTGGAAGAAACACCATACATGCCGACTAGAATTATTGTTGCGAAGGGTCTTGGCGCAGCCGAAGCTCTCCAACAAAGGGTTCGTGGCTAGGACCATGTCCTTGATTTCCTGAATATTATTATCTTGTCCACCGGACACGGCAGCTATGTACTGCATGATACGTTTCGCAGCTTCGGTCTTGCCTGCCCCTGATTCGCCCGAGATGATAACACATTGGTTCTCATGATATGCATTCATGTTATAATAGGCGGATTCGGCGATTGCGAATACATGTGGAGGAACTTCCAGTCGATTCTTGCCTTTGTATTTGTGCAGTGTCTCGTCCGTGTAAATACCGAGATCTAAAAGGAGAGAGGGACCACTGAGCAAGAAGACAAGGTAATTTGCACCACCGAACCTCTGAATGGGTTCACGGAGATTAGGACACCGCCGATGTAGGTGTAGATTTCACCGTTAGTCCAACGCTTCTGTAGGTTGTCATTGATGCTGTCGTTGCTGATGGTTGTGAGAAGGGTCATATCGGATACGCCGACCTGCTTCTTCTTAAAACCTTCCTTCCAGTCTGCCTATTGAATGATAAGCTGATGCGAGTACCAGCGGTCGACGGGGTTCTGGAAGTACCTTGGCTACCTTGGCCGCCCCCGTTTTAGACGTTGCAGCCTTTTTTCCCGCCTTCTTGGATATAGCCTGGGCCGATGGTCAGTGCTAGACATGCTGGCGTGGTCCGCATCGCGCACCATGACCGAGACTGGTGGAGAGATGTGACAGAGATACACGAACCCCGAAACCGTGGAGGACCGGTGTCGTCGGGGTCCTCGGTGCCCCTTGCGACTGTGCGGGCTGCGCGCTGAGGTGAACTGCTATCACCACCATGATCAGAGCGTCAGACATTCTGCTCATCCTCGTCAGCCAGTCTCGCCCTCAATCAGTGTCGAATGTTGCTTATATGTCTCCTAGGTCGCGATCATCCTTCCTCCTGCAGCTGCCGTGTTCATCACTGGATGTAGCTGCGACTCGTTCCTCAGCATCCTCTTGACGATGTAAGCGCCCTCTGGTCTCCTGTCAACTTCATACTAAAGGGTGAGCGTAGTCTTGGCTACTTCCCAGGCCTTATCGTAAGTTGTGTGGTCAGCCCAGGTACATTATCGACCTGACGTTTTTCGAGCACGCATTCTGGCTCATCTACAGGAAGATGCAGGCGGAGGAGCGCTACGGCCGAGGAGGATTCATATGTGAGCATACCTCACGCTCATTCCAATCCTGCTGAACAAAGCCTCGCAGACATTGGCAGTGGCCAATATCAGCCTCTCGGACACCAAGCATACTCTGCTGCGCCTGGTTATGGTTCTGTCCACGCCTGACAATGCGGGCGGTTCCCCCCTTTCGCAATGTGTATATTTGATACTGTGCCTTTACGCATCTTGCCATGTTCCCCTAGGTATTTTGCTGGTTGTCCTTCCTAGACCAGCTTCGTCAATATCATCATATGTTCAAAGTCTGTGAGGTTCATGGATTTGTCCGGCGAGGTGGAGAATGCCTCCAGCATTTCCAGTATCTGCGGAGCACGCGTTAGAATGGCCTATGTAAGTGTAGCGCACCTACTTCCTCTGTCCTAAGGTTCTCCTTGAGCAAATCAGCGACACGATGCACATCTTTGATCATGATGCGCTGGTGGTCTAATTCATCATCCAAAACATGAGGAAAGAATCTCGCAAAGTCTTGTCGACATTGAGCTTTCTGAGGGTCGGTCAGTTGGCGTGAAATATCCGCTCCCCAGCTCTTTGCCGGTTCCCTTTGAGAAACTTTGCTTGTTCTGACGGCCGTCCTGCTTGCTTCCTCATATTCGTCGTTCGAGGTCCCCTCTACTTCTTCCGTCTGATACTCATCACTGTCCGAACCACCGTCTATAGCCATCTCAAAGTCTTCATCTACAACTGGGCTTTCATTATCGCTCCCTTCAACATGCTCCCCTTCGAGCAGGGCAGCACATACCGCTCTCCAGTCCTTTCTGCTAACCGCGTCGTCGCGCGCACTCTGCGCTCCCCAGCCTGTCGCGGCATTCCTGAACACTCCCATAATGTCATCATCAGGGGACAAGTCCAGGAGGTTTAGAGCGCGAGGAATGTCTGACAAAAAAATGCGGGACCGGGCACCAGAGTGGTTCGAGGCATGACTCTCAACGATGAACCCGCCAGCCTCGTACTCTTCAGATCGAGACGGCCCTGGTTCTGACTCTTCAACGATGAAACCTCCGGCAAGAACCTCGGGCCTTGACTGCGGTGATTTTGTTGCTATAGTGTCAAAGGCACTATCGATGCGGTGTCTGAGACGAGCAGAGAGTGTCTGGAAAGACGGGTCGTCTTCGCGGTCTGTTGAGGACATTGTCAGGATTCAACGTGGTATAGACCAGAAACGATTTCCATTTGAGTTATATGCTTATAGTCCTACAAGCTCCCTCTTCACTTCTGCTGCAGGTTCGAGGACTACGTCCGCAAATGACCCCAGTTCTCCTTTCAACAACTTGTCAAACACACCGAGCAACCCTACTTTTCTTACCTCATCCTTCAGCACATCCCGGTGCGGCGAACTCTCGAGATTCAACAAGAGATTACGAATGCAAATAACACCTCGATGAACAAGGCCAGAGTCACCAGGTGCAACGTCCTCCATCGCATCCTCAACGCCGACATAGACACCAGGATCAATGAGCCGTGCTAGCACAAGAAACACTCTGTGACGTTCCGTCTGGAGGTCGAGTACCGCTCCACATGCAGCTTGCGTACCCGTTAGCATCGCCAGAGCTCCCGACGCTGCCAGGCGTGTAGGTAAATCCTCCACGTCGGACATGGCGATGAGGACTTGGATTTTTGACTTGGAAGACCCGTCCCGCGACGCCGACCGCGTAGTCGGGTCATTTGCTCCAGCATATCTTTCAAAGACGTGCTCCGATCCTGCAACTAGGTTGCACACAAGTTCGGTGGCAGCTCTACGTATGAATGTATGATCCTCCAACATCAGAAGCTCGACCTTGCTAAGGATGTGAGGAGTACTTGCGATACGAGACGCAAAACTTGGACCGTGAGACGCAAGATTCGTGAGGGCCATCATGGCTTCAAATTGCTGGAGCATACTTGCCGATGGGTGAAGGAGCAGTTGTGAGAAGGGTCGAATTGCATCGAGTGCATTACCTTCGTCGGGGCCAAATACTTGAATCGGCGATGCAGTAATGGCAAGCTTGGCAAGAGCCTGGATGGCTGGAAGTGTTTCCTGTGCAAGTGGACCCGAAGATGGTGCGGATTGAATGATACGAGCCAGCGTTTTGGAACCTCCACCTCTCAAAATCTGTCCTCTGTTATCCTTGTTCTCTGCGAAACTCAGCAGTATCTGTCCAACAGAAGACCGAATTCCCTGACTATCCAATCCAGATGCTGTGGCTAGCACGTCCAGTGCACCACAACTGATAGCCCCACGACACCGGACTTGGACCTCGCGTTCAGATTCTAATGGGTCCTGTTGTTCTTCATCGCCCTGCTTGCCAGTCTGCTTTCCACTCTCGGCCATTCGTCGCAGCTTCGCAATTTGCTGCTGCTCCTGATTTAACCGCGGCTTATATGCACAAAGATTGGAGATGATCACGAGAACCCCGTAGATAAGTGTAGGATTATTCGTTGCATCTGCTGCAACCCTCCGTTTGGGGACGAAAGAGAAGAGCTGCTTTAGGACCGCGTCGTTTGCCAAACCCTTCTTCACGATTGGATTGACGCTGAGATATGCCAAACCCTCCACGACTTCGTCGAGACAAGCATGGGTCTCCTTGTTGCTCATAATCATGTCGCTCAATCGAGCAGCATAGGCAACGTCCTCTCGCGCCAAGGTGTTAGTAGTGGTAGCAGTTGCAACGG
>JBBPKD010000478.1:0-19177 GCA_038089075.1 Singerocomus inundabilis
GTGTGAGTGCGGACGAGGGCAAGGCGCGGGGGCGCGGAGGCGGCGATTCGACCGAAAAAAGTCGTCATCACGGATCCCCCGGATGGCCCCAGTTCGAAGTAGGCGTCTCGTGAGTGGGAGAAGAAGCAGAAGAAGAAAGAGACGACACGCCGTCGCCCGGATCAGTCAGCAAGGAATTAAAAAAAAAGAAAAACCATCCACTCAAGACGCGAATGGGTATATCCAATAGTTCCCTCCGAGGTATGCAGGATGCGTTCTGGAATGAGAAAAGAAGGTCGACGCGAAGCTCAGTCAGATCGGAGGCAGATATGACAACGTCTTTCTTCGCTACAGGTGGGAGAAACCCGAGGAGACTGTACCAGCGCAGCGATCAAAATAAACACGGAGTGAAAATAAAGAAATAAAAAAAAATAAAGGGAATAATTCTCTGCAGGGATGCGCGGTATGGCAGGGTGCAAGAAGGTCAGAAACAACTAAGTAGTTTTAGCTAAGTCAGTATGATACTACTAATAATACTGTTACACGCAAATGTGTTTTCGGCATCAATGTATCAGATCCCCCTCTCCCCCTCTCCAGTCCGCTCGGACCAGTACGCGTCCAATGAGCGATTAATGTGGGCCAGAGAATGCAGACCCGTGATTGGTCGATGGGTGCGGCTGGCTCTCGCCATAGTAGCTGTGTTGTTCTGTGGAATGGACCGGTAACCTTTCAGATCCCTGCGTCGGGCTCGGAAGGAAACTGGACGACAACGAGGATGGATGATGGTGCTGCGACGAATAGAGTGATTGTCCGTGGT
The DNA here is from genome assembly GCA_038089075.1 of Singerocomus inundabilis. NCBI lineage: Eukaryota > Fungi > Basidiomycota > Agaricomycetes > Boletales > Boletaceae > Singerocomus > Singerocomus inundabilis. The sequence continues at coordinate 797 of JBBPKD010000478.1, forward strand.
GATGATGGCCCCCCAAGTTGTGTGACCCATACGGTCCTGCGGAAAGGGACGGGGGAGCGGACATCGGAACTCCAGAAGGGATGTAGTGCCCTGTCTGGGCACCGTTCCCAGAGTGGTGTCCTTGCCCTGGGACATATGCCATGGAATGCCTCGATTGGGACACATCCAGGCCACTTGATCCACCGTGGAACTGGTGTGATGACCGCTGTGGCATTCCGACAAGATGCCGGTTCGACCCCACATAGTCGGTGGGCGGTGAGGGTGCATGATTGTTGTTGGAAGACGGGATGGATTGGAGGGACATGGGGTGATACAACTGCAACGATTCCTGCGGTACAGAGGGGCGGCGAGACACGGGTTCGAGCATCGCTGTCGTGGTGGTGGGGGTGGTCCGCGTTGCGGTGGGATATGGCGCCGAGGTGGTAGGGCCGGAAGCTGCTCTGTGGGCGGGTGCCAAGATCCTGCGGCGTGCCTGGTGGAGGGCGTGAGTGAAAAAGAGCGGGAAAGGAGCGTGGTTCCTTACATTGATCATCCAATTGGAAACCTGGCTCATGCTCAAACCAGTGGCATGGCACAGCTGTTTCTTTTCTTCCTCGCTCGGGTACGGGTGGTCGGAGTGACGGTGCAGCCAGGCTTTGAGGTAGTCGGTCGTCTCCTTGGGGAGTTTTCCGCGCTTTTTAGTGGGACGGTCGACGAGGGTAGAGGAGGGGACTGTCTGTAGTGGGCGTGGGGAGGGTGAGGATGAGGGCGGCACAGCCGATGGCGGGGGTGGCTGGGATGGGGGTGAGAGGGAGCTGGAAGTGGCATTGTAGGCAGGGTTGCTGGGTGGCAAGACGAATTCCTGATTAGGAAAGGACCATTCTTCGGGCTTCTGGGTGGGAGGCGGGAATGGTCTTCGATCTTGCTGAGCCGGGATGCGGGTAGTCGCGTTCGTAAACATTGGTTGCGGCTGCTGCTGGCCGATGGGCGGGCCAAAGGAAGAGTGGCGCAGGCCGTCCTCGTACTTGAGCGGTGTATTGAGGGGGGGATGGTTCGGCGACGAGCTTGTGCGTGTGATCGCGGAAGAGGAGGTGGACCAGTCGTCGGGTTCGACAAAGGATGCCTGCTGGCGCAGATCAGGGGTGAGGGGAGAGGTGAAAGAAGACATTTGGGATGCGGAAGCGGGCGCACCCGGAAGCGAGGGTGCGGGATAGGGAGATGGTTCAGAGTAATTATTATAATGGAGACGTGGCTGGGACTTTTCCGCAGACTGGTCTTGGGTATCGAGGGAGGAGAAATGGTATGTGGGGGGACTAGACTGATTAGCGGGTGCGTGGGATCTACGGGTGGTGATGGACTGTGGATACGGGGAGGTCCTGTAGCGGGTATTGGATGCGGGGTCGGAGGCGATGCTTGGGAGCGCGGCGCGACGGATATCGTTGCGGAAGGGGTCCTCAAAGGTGGAAAAGATGGAAGGCAGCTGAACCTTGGGGGTATTGTCGAGTGGGGAATCGGCGAGCTGTTTTCCGTCGAAATCCCAGGCGGTGACGTCGTCGGAGTGAGGCCTGTTGTCTGGCTGTGGGGACGCGGATGGGGACGACAGTCTTTTGTCTTGGAGGGAGGGGATGCTGCTCGTGTCCGTGTCTGGTGCGGATGCGGTGGAGGTGGACATTCGTCGTTGGGACAGGTCAAGGTCGGGCTCGGGGCTGCAACGAGACCGTTACCAAATAGGAAGCAAGGAAAGAGCAGGGAGGGGATCGGAGTGGGGTGGGTGAAGATGGAGAGAGACCCACCAGATGGCCGGGGAGCTGTGGTGCGACAGGTCGTCGGCGAATGGGATGTCGTTTTTTGGATCAGTGCTGGAGGGGGGCAAGATAAATGGATCAGCGGAGGGGGACGAGGGAGCGCAGGGAGAGGAATGATGAAGAGAGAACGTGACAGGTCGATCATGATAGATCGTTGACATATGACACGCGCTTACGAAGCCGGAATGGCCGGGAAAGGAGGGGGGACGTACAGGGAGAGATGGAGGTGTGCGATGCTGTAGGACGAGACGGGGAGGAGGGGCGAGTGCTGCTCGATCATTAGCGTGCGAGATGGAGAGGGGGGAGGAGGACAGGGTTGGACGGGTCTTTAAGAGCGGGAGGGGGGACGCGGCTGGCATGCGGGTGCGTTTGGGTGCGATGAAATACGATCGCTGTGCTAGGCACTCAAAGAAAGTAATTAGGCCTGGGAAGTTTAAGTTTGCCGGTAACATCCCGTCGCTTTTTCATCTCACCATGCGCAAGACAATCCCGCGACGCCTTTTCGGTAGCGAACAGCATCCGTGTCCTCCATGCCCTCCATGCCCTTTTTCATACCCCCCCTCCCTCTTTCCACAACCCGACTCGCCCTTTGCAACCGACATCTCCCTCAACCAAGTGCTCACCCCCCCAAAATAGGCATATGAACCAAGTCCGCCAGGCGCCTCGAGGACACCGTTTCAGATGCGCCTCTTTTCAATTTTGCCTGGTCCAGGCACGTCCATGCACGCGCGGAGCTCGAATTCTGCGCCTCGGCCGCCCGATTTGGCGCTGCATCTCACACAGCCCCGCCGTATTTGTCTTTCTCTCCGACTGCCCGGCCCCCATCAGCATGACCCCCCCCTACCAAATAATAATAGTAATAATAAAATATAGGCATCTGTCAGATCTGTAACATGACCCAAAACAGCCATTCCAATACGACATCACATCAGGTCATGTGGCCAGGCATAATCTGTCACCGTCCCCTCGCCTCTCCCATATCGGTCTCACCTCCCGCTCATCCCCTTAATCTTGCCTTTTCCCATGATCCCCTGCAGTAGCTGATTAGCCTTCTTCCGTTCCTTCTCCGTTACCTCCACCCCGTCCAGCATCCGGATCCGTGGACACGCACGCATCACCAAACCCCGATACGCCAGTCGCCCCACGTACACCTCGTCCGGCAGGTCCCGACGAAACTTGCCATCTAGCTCCTCCCACCCACATTCAGCCCCCTTCTCACCCCTGCGCCCCACCCCACATCCCCCCTGCTCCGATGGCTGCAGCGCCCCAGGCACGTCTCGCACCAGCAGTGGTAGATACCACCCGAGCGTACTCGGATTCATCCTGTCCGCATCATCCATCAGTTTCATACCACAACACACCCAAATCACGCCAGCCGCGAAGGAGTCAACAGCGCCCTCACCTCAAGTCAAGCATTTCCACATCCGGCATCCGCTGCAGTACTCGGATCAACGGTTTCGTCCCTTTTAAGCGAGATCCAATCATCGTTAACTTTTTTAGTCTCGTGAGACCGTCCAACCCTGCCACGTCGTCCAAAAAATTATAGTTGAGGTTCAGCACCCGAAGGTTGGGAGTCAGACGCGCCAGATCGCGCGGAAGGGCAGTCAGCCGACACGCCGCCACTTCTAGGTAAACGAGATTGTAACACGCCTCCTCGACGAAATTCGTATAGAGTTTGTTGCCTAGTGAACGAGATATGCACACGTTCTCAAGCTCAGCTCCACAGATCTTCTAGAAGCATTGCCCACATACCTGAGAGATAAAGCCGTTTCACATCCCGGAATTGGCGCGTCGAGAGATGACTGCAAATCACCATCATCAACCCCATCAATCAGGCACCCCATAATGAAAGATCCCGTCACGTCACGTTACCACTCAAACAGTCATGTCACTCACAAATCCCGACAGCTCTGGTTGCGCATCGATAAATTCTCCAGCTTCATCAGGCGCTCCCCTTTGTCCAATCCAGGCAGTGCATTGTTGTCCAGGTAGAGCGTCCGCACGTTCGGAAAGTGCCCCACTTGCAGGCTGTGCAACCGGTTGTTGCTGGCGCGTAAAATGCGCAGTCTCGCCATACAACCACCGGCATCAAGATCATCCAGCAAGTTACTGTCTGAGTCGTCATGCAATCTCAGCCGGGTACACGTGGCAACCACGGTCCATCCACTTACCGAGATTCAGCACCATGAGTCCAGGCAGTCCAGGTGCCAGCGAAGCAACCCTGACCACCCGATTTCGGCTCAAGTCCAGCATCTCTAGCCGCGGCCTACAGTGGCGCGCCAGTTCATCATCACAAACACAACGGTTCGAGGCGAAACACCGCACCATCGAAACAAACTCAAGTCCACCTCCTCAATCATATTACCCTGCACGCTTAGCTTCCTGAGCGCTTCTAGCTTTTGCAACCCGTCCAGGCTCACGATCCGATTGTCATCGGCTCTGAGCTCCCTCAAGTGTCGCAGACACTGCAACTCTGGTTGACGCCCATCAGCCTCGCGAATCATCATCCACTACATCTCAACCACTTACGATTCAACGAGTCGATATCATTGTTGCTGATGTCAAGGTGCTCTAGGTTTTGAAGATGGCCAAACGATGTGACGCCTGTCAAGCTTCACAGTCGCTCAGCACGCGAACGTCACCTCCAGTCATCCTGACAGACGTACACATTAGAAACGACAGAAAGTGTCCGCAGAGATGTGGGGATTCCGCTCAACCACGACAGCTGGTTGCAGTTTCTGTCAATTTCACGTCAGTTCGAGACACCTCTTTATTGCACGCAGCCTGCATGCACCACGCACAGTGTCAGCGAATCGAGCTTGGGCAAAAACTCCTTGAGCCTTGCGACGCTGTCTAGCGACTTCTTTGACAAGTCGATGCTGCTCAAGTCTTCCCAGTGTGGTTCAAAGCCGTGCACGTCCGTGAGCGCCTGTACCAGCTTGTCGTGCGCAACCCCAAAAGAACACTCTGTCAAGAACGTGGCATGTCTTCTATCTTGGCCGGAACCGATACTCCTCGACGTCGACGAGACATGCAGGAAACTCTCACTAGCGTCTACGGCCACAATCTGACTGCTCGGGCGTCGATGTCCCACGAGTTGCAACTCTTCGACGTCGTGGATAGGGGTCGACGATCTCGTCGGTGATTCCTCCGATTCGTCTGGTCACGACAGCATTCAACACCGACCCTCTGCAAACAAATCGCTTGACACTTACTCGTCTGTTCCAGATCCTTCATCATCTCGGCGATACGTTTGGACCTCACCGAAGGAGAATGACTCGAGGTCTGCGTGGGCTCGAACGAGGACACGCTCGACCCGAGATCGTCATCACTCTCGTGCGGTTTCGCTCTGAGCCCTCTAATAGGACCATCACGTTTTCCGTCCGAGAAACTGACGGATCTCCGGTGGACCACCTTCTCCGCGGGCGTGCAGTGCCTGTTTCGGTTCAGGTTCTTCATCGCGGATACCGGCGTCACGCTCGTGCTCTTGAGCACCGACTTGGGTGGCATCGGTGTCGCAGCAGTGGACACCCTGCGGGGTGCCACCGGGGTCATTTCGACGGGTGCGGCCAGCTGCTGGTCGGGGGAATCGTTGGACAGATCCTCCTCGGGGTCGAACACCAATGGGGCTGGTTGACCTTTGGGATCCACCCTTGCATTATCGTCCTCCTCAGAATCAGATACGCTCGTATCGTCCCCGGTCGCGTCTTCCTCTGAAGGGGCCGTTGGAGTTACAGCGGCTGATAGGCTGTCAAACGTGAACGAGGACAGGTCCACTTCCTCCCGGTCGTTGGCGTCCTCCTCGACCTCCTCTATCCGGGTTGCATCCTGCTTAAAGTGTGCTTCTTCTTCAGCCTCTTCCGTCTCCTGTGGGAGCCCCGGCACTTCTTCTTCCTCTTCCTCTGCATCCACGTGCGTGCCTCCCGAGTCATCCTCCCGCAGACTCTCGATATCCCTGAACGGATCCTCACTCTCGGCGTCCGTCACGGATATGTGATCTCTCACATCGTCACCGTCGGACGATAACCGTGTGGAAGCTCTCATCCATTTCATAAGCTCCTTGTCATACACCATCTTCCCAACGCGCTGTGGAAGGGACGGAACATCAGATGGCGTAATATGCATTATGTGAACGGGCCCTGCATGCTTGACAAATGAGGGTGCACTGCTCGCGATGGTCGTCCCAGATGCTGTGCTTGACGACACAAACCGGTTTAAATCCTCATTGTTTCCTGAACGGATCGATGAAGACGGATATGAACGAGGTATTTGTGTTGGGGGCTGCGGGAGTGGTTCTGTAATGGTCGATGACGTGACTCGGATACGGGGGATATTGGCATTTGGCGCTGGACTGGCATGAGTCGTCTCAGAATGCGCTTCTGTTTGCCACGGCGCTTCGATGGACATGTTGGACATGTCGAGGGCGAGGCTGCGCTCGCGGTCATCAGAAACAGAGCGGGAGAATTTACGTGGACTGTGATGGTGTCGCGAACTGGACGAGGGGCGGCGGGGAGACCCCATCTTAGGAGTTCTCCGTCGGCTTCGCTCGTGACTCCCATTGGACGACGTGCTTTGTGATTTCTCGAGTACGGACGTGGGCAATTCCGCTCGTTCGGTTTCTGCATGGGAATGATGAGAGTACTCGGTTTCTCCGGAAAATAGGCGCTTGGGACCCTTCATGTCATTCTTGATTTGTTGCATCAGGTTTGCGGCTTGTTGTCGGATAGCGAGAGATGAATGACTACTTGGCGCCGCAGTGGACGACCCTATGGCAGATCCGCTCCTCTCCGTAGTGACTGGCATAGGGGTGGCACGGTTATCTAGCATCTACAGTGGGCACACATTGCACGCGACGCACGAGAGGAATAGACTCACCATGCGAGGGGGTTCGTGCCAATACTTTGACCTGTGAATGGTCGATGGCAGGCGTCTGAGTGGTTATACCAGTAGAAACGGTGGAGAAATCGCGTGCTTGTTTGATTTGTTGCATGAGCGAACGCGACTCGCCAACGTAATCCACGCGAAGTGGCACTGGCCGCGACACAATGGCGCCGGCGCCGGCACCTTCGCCATAAAAGTCGCTGGGTGGACTAAGCTTGATGCGTTTGATGCTCCGTATGGGCACGTCGTCCGAGACGGACGTTTGGTGTAGCTTGAAGAGAATGCGCTGAACCGGACTTGGGGACGAGCGATTCCCTTCGGCACTTCCACCAGACGGCGTGTTGACTGCGATGGAGTCCACCATGGCCGAGAGGTGATCCCGCGTGAACGTGTCGTACTGTAGTTGGAACAAGCGAAGTCTTGGATCCGTCATGGGTGGATTAGCGGCACTGTATATATCGCTTGGTGTGGATTCCGCCTGCGGAAACCTGGGGCTTTGGCGCGGTATAGAAAAGGTAAACGGGCCATCCAATGTGGATTTTTGTGTCCCGAACGCGGTTGGTGAGGGAGCCAGGACGTCTATGGAGGACGTTGGCCCGAGAGCACCACGATCAGCTGTACTGTCGCGGGCACTCGTATCCACGTCGGAGTGGCTATCGTTGGGGATGAACGCCTGTGACAGGCGGGATGGGATGGTAGGCGCAGCGGTGAGTGCGAGGACGAGCGGTTTCTGAGGCGGTGGCGGCGAGGGCGGCTCAAACATCCTCTCGAGTGCCAATGGGCTGAAGAAGTCCTTGATGATGCCCTTTTTGATCTGGCGGCCAGGTGTCCTGGGAAGTTGTGCGGCGGTGGGCATGTCCTCTCGGATGAGGAACGTGCCAGCTGCGTCTGGGTAGTCGGCCACGTTCAAAGGGTGCAAGAAGCCTGGGAGTGGAGTGGTGAGAGAGAGAGACTGTGTACCAAATGAGACGTCGTCCTCGTCGACCCATTCTTCGTCGAGATCGTCTGTCTGCCATGCCGGACGGTCGTTGACGGACATTTTTTCGCTGCTGGCGGTGGTGCGCGTCGGTCGGGCCGTCGGTGGAGTCGTGGAAGCTGTGCAGTGTCAACGCGGCGCGCGCTGAGCATGTGGCCCACGTGACCACGCAGACAGTTGGTCCATGGTGGTCCTCTATTTGTACATACTTGGTCTATGCCGATCCTTCCTAATTTGTCCACATTATTTCACTGAGGTTGTGGGGGGGTTACGACGTGCAAAGGGGATCCTGCAGGACCCTTTGAAATCGCTGGTACTATTGTTTGTGTAAAAGGATCCGATTGGAATCATCGGCGCAGCACGGAGCAAGCGTGCTGTGGGTGAGCTGCATCGACCGGTTTCACAATAAAGTACGATGGCATGTCTCGGTTCGCCCACAGACACCGCAAATGGACACTGCAAGGTTCGCTAGTAACTAAATGGCGCCGACAGGAGCATGTGCATGACAGCTGCCGTGCGTTGGACAGCTTGGCATCCTCAAATGCGATGAGTTGTAAACAGTTCCATTTCAAAACGAGAGCCACCACCCGCGGAGACCGCGAGACGAGATAAGGACAGGACGACTCCCACGATGTTTAGGAGGGAACGCCACTCATTACCAGTTCGCTTGCCTGTCGCCACCCTCCGTCCACATCAGACCCTTTGCAGAGCCCACAGCGAGCGTCTTGTAGCGTCAGATCGATCCGCAAAAAGTGCCATCTTTCATGGGTCCGAGCGGTGCCGCAATCGTTCGTCACAATTATGCCATTACAGTCATTGCTGCTTCTCATTTGGGTGTCTACCGAACCGAGCGTGATCGCCTGCTGGCCCTTGATATCTTCTGGACCTCCTCCGAACTGACGCAAGAGCCAACGCAAACCGGGCAAGCTGCTCGACATGTCACGTCCAAGCTTTGATTCCGTTCTAACGCGCACATACAAGGTAATCTCGGATCAACTGCCACCGCGGACAACCGCAAGACAGCGATTGTCTAATACGCTGCCTAGCATAGATCTGACATCGATGCATGTATCAACTCATGTACGGTTCCGCCGACCTCAAGTTAACGGTCTGTCCATCTCAAACGACAAGCGTTGCCGCAAACCGCAATCGCACATACATGAGCGACCAGTTGCCTGCCTCGTCCTTGCAATCCACCCCACATATCTGTTCAACTTCGTCCATGATTGCCTCAGCGTCCACGTCGTCGACCGTGTTCAAAAATGTCCCTCGTATAAACAGTTCAAGCCATGCGCGAAGACCTCCTCTTCCCAATGGTGTCATCCTTGGCACCAGGGATATCGTATCAACTCGGAAACCAGCGTTTTGTAACAGCTGTGGGGGGCCGATCGATCATGTATCCAAAAAACCCATACAAGTCCTTGTCGGCTCACCGTTTGGTATTCTTCGGCGGTCGGAAAATACCAGGGATTCATCTCCTCCGGATTGAGCCCACGCTGCCTTGCCGCGTGGTGCAACGCAATTCTGACGCCTGCGATCCATTGAATACTCATGTATGACGTGAGCCAAGCAATCCCTACCGATGCAGTTCATGAACCCCCCCATCTCGCAAACGAACCGTCCCCCCGGCTTGAGAACTCGCTTGATGCCCTCAAGAACTCCTGTGGGGTTGCGTTTGCACCAATGCAAAGCAGCGTTGCTGAAAGCTGAATCGAACGTCTTGTCTAGTGATAACGAAGGTGGTAATTCAAGGTCCTGGACGTCACAGACCAAGGTTCTCTGGACGCCATTCCCCGCCGCTTTCGACACCTACGCAAAACAGCGTCTGTTACGTGCAAGCATTTCGTCGCAACGGAATGACTGACCATATCTTCGTTGTAGTCTACGCCCAGCACGAAACCCTCCGCGCCTACCGCTTTCTGGATCTTCACTGTGAGTTCACCACTCCCACAACCGAGATCAATGACTCGGTCTCCGGGACTGGCATTCAGCAAGGCTAGAGTGGGCTCCGTGTACTCGTTCGAAAACACAAACGATGCCGTCTTGACGTAGTTGTCTGCGCTGTAGTCCACATGGACTCCTTGCTGAGAGACGGCGTTCACCATGCTTTGTGCTGTACGAATCCATGGTACTTGCGGCTACTAATATCTTCAGGGAGTGTTCGGCGTTTTCGCCGTCGGCCGATGGGATTTACCCTCCATAGTTGGCAAGGTTAAGTAACAGCTAGGCTTAATCAGGGGGGTGATGGTAATCGGCCGAGGACAGGAAATCCGAATGTCCAGTAGGCTGCGACTAGTGAACGCAATCCTTTAGTGGACGCATGGCAAGTCAGCAAAAGCGGCCTCTCCGCTCAATAAAGTGAAGATTATGCCGAGCCCTTCAAGGACGCACAACCCACTCAAAATCAATGCCTAAAGTCCAAAAGAGTTTTGCTCGCATCCATTGACAAAATTTCAAACTAAATTCGAGTCAAGGTAATTAAACCATTGAACGAGTGCTATCCTCGAATGACATTTCACGGACGATTTGTTTGGCAACGTGCCAGATAGCACCAGATAGTGATCTCGCCGTCGTCTAATCCGTATGGCACTCATCGTGCCCAACCACGTTCAAATCCAGAGTACAAGGCGCGGACTTTCAACACGACATATTCCTGGTGACCCAAATCATGATATCCATCACCATCGATACCATCCATCTTCTGGTTGGGTGAAAAGCTGGACCCGACCTCCGCCGCTTGTTCTCGAGTCCGCGGAGTAGTTCCCATGAATCGTCCCTGGAACCTGCACCGAAGATCGCTGCTCGCCTATCACCTGACATGTACCACAGGGAGCAATAAATATTTATCACCATACCGCTAACGGTGTTGGTACTTAAACGTATCCAGAGTCTGTTTATGGGTAAACTTGGCGCAGTGATGTTACACAAAGCTGTAGGACGTTTACGACGAGCTTGTTTGATTCCAAGTACTGGCAATCGTCCTATTGGATCTTGCGGTCAGTCAAGACATGGTGAAAGATATTTTGTTACAAATCAAGTACCTGAATGCGTCATGTAAACAGCCACATTCTGAACCTGAGCATGTGGAACAACGTCAGCAGGTCTCTGGCCCTGTCAGACAGCAAGTATGGAGCCAATAGCCCGACATCGAGCCAAAAGATGGATGAGTCGACCTTCGATTCCAAAGTGTCCGTGACCTTGTGATTTTTTAAAAAATACAAGAATCCCTGCCAGATGGTCCATTTGCCAAGGCCTTGGCAAGAGATCCTCAGATCTTTGGGATTCACGGTGATCTGGTGACATCAGTACGGGTTCAAGGGACAGCAATGCTGTTGGACGCTAGGTCAGGCCGGTGGTGGTGGTGGTGGTGGTGGTGGTGGTGGTGATGGTGAGGGGCTGAACCGTGCTGCATGAGTCATACTACTTTTGACCGATTATGTGATCCAATGAGCACAGGAACGCTTGCCTCTGGCCATCGACCTTCCACAACGTCGTTTGACCACAACGACCACGAAGACAAGGTAGGACGCGATGGATATACAGTTGAAAAACCACGCCTACACCATCCTGCGCATAAAGCGAAAGCGCACGGAAGAACCCTTGGACGCGCTCGGTATGCATCATAGCCACACAACACGCCACTCTTGTGTCACCCAGACTCGCTCACTCTCCAACCAGTCGTCGAATCACGGTCTAGGAGTAAAAAATCACGCGGTGACCTTGATGTGTTTCAGTTTGCCCAGACGGTCGAGCACGATGCTTGGGACAACAGCGAGTTAAGGCAGAATCTCCAGGTGGGTCGATGGAATGCGCTGTTTTGTTATGCATCTTTCTTATCTTGTGCTTGTGGTGGTTATCTCCATTCAGTCCCAGATCTCGCGCTTGGCTCAAGATTCGAATGAGATCACAAAAACGCAGGTACCACCTAGTCGAGATGCGAGAGTGCCTCATGTGCCTCCTCGAACGGATAACGGTGGCCGTCGATATGCCGTAAGAGTAACAGGCGACGAGGACGATACGAGACGGAAGAGACGCCCCACTAGCCCGTACGTCTGCTAACTTACGCAGCTCACTTCCTAAGTCACCTTGTGCTGTCCCCTCCCCAGACCGAAAGTCATTTCCTCGAAAGATCTCTCACGCAATGAGTTCAAGATGTATGACGCGATCCCTGAAGATCAAGGACTCGCTTTGCCACCCATGGATCCTGAGATGGATAAATTTCTCCCTCTCCTCCAAGATTATTTGACGTGTATGCAATGTTCTTCACCAACATTCATCAAGAAGCTTATGATCCAACTTCGGCAGTACAAGAAACTCCTTCAAGTGCCATTCCAAATGTCAATTTATCCATGATCACCAGCGACGACTACGTGTGGGATGTATTTTACCGGAGACCCTATTCCATATCGGAGTGGAACTCGTTTGCCACAAACGTTGGGACGGTGTACGTACACTTTGGTAAAAGGTTCTACAGAACTTGTATTAACAGTTGGAAGGACTGGCCTTCCGCCGTCAGCGGACAACGACGACTTATCTGATAACTCTGAATCCGAGGAAGAAGACGAGGCTGATGAGGATTCCAATGGTTTGTGCCGCGACGCAGATCGCGATGTTGTGTTTATGTTCTTTCATGGACCTTCACAGCTGAGGAGTATTACAAGAATGACTATCCCGACGAGGAAGATTCAGATAGCGATAACGGTCATGTGCAACATTTGGGACCTCATCAGCACGTCTGACATGACTTTATAGACTTCTTTCACGATGCTACAGAAGACGAGGATCTCGTTAGCGATCCCGCCGACAGTGACCATGATTGGAGGTGATCGACCTCAAGGTTATGACTTGCTACATCAATATCATTGCATTTCTCTCAAAATCTGGATTCATATCAAAACATTCAGGGACCATATGCCATTTTTCACCACGTGTCGTGTCAGTATACATAGATCATAGATCATTACTTCACTGTCGAAAGGTCATCGTTGTCCACGTTCACGGAACACCTTGTCACTTTCAGGGGACACTGTCCGCCCTTAGGGAACTCTTGTTGCTTGAGCTGTTTCGCAGCTCGACCTGCAGTAGTTTAGCATGCAACTGCATTCTTCTTCTGAGAGACGCACGTCATCACCCTCCACTGCCCTCAGTCGTCTTTTTGATTTCTTCCCAAAGCTCAGCAGTCCCAGGAATATCAACGTCGCGAACGACAAGAGAGCCACGGCTAGCGTCAATCCAGCACCAAGAAACCCGGCTCCCACCGGGCTGATAGGCGATATGGCCGCTGAATGGGCTTGCTGTGCAGCAAGCGTGAGTGCATCGCATCCCCTATATTGGGAATTCTGGCAGACGTTGCACCAGTCGGCTGTTGTATTCACAGCAGAGGACTATGTCATCAAGTCAGTTCGCCGCGTTGGGAACGAGCGCCGCCCTCCCGCAAGCGTCAACTGAGCTGTTACTTACGGCCACGGCGTCGATGAAGGCAGAGAGCGGAACGTCCCCCGTTTGGTTCAGGAAGTTGTACGTCGCAAAGTCGGCGGTTCCGTTCTTGAAGTTGAACCGAATCATGGGTTCACCCCCGGAACTTGACTGGCGAACTTCGAACGCTACGACAGAGGCATAGTCCACTGGTATATGACGGGCGCTTGGTGAGGAAGTATGACACCAAGGCAATAGAGTATAGAAAATTTACCGATTCCGGCGAGCTCTGGGTTGGCAGCTGCAATGCCTGTCATGTTGAACAGGGACAGGAAGGGCTTGTACGCGATAGCTGTGATCATTAGCTTCACGGGGTTCGTCGCGTTCGCGATATCCGCGAACCCGTCGAGAATGGAAGGCACCATTGCTTGACCGGCGACTGAACCGGAACGCGCGGGGCTCAATTCAATCGGCCAAGGTAGAGACCGTGCGGGTATAACTCACTGTTCCCGATGCCGGACACGCTTGGATCAGTGAAGACGTTGTATTCGTGCCAATTTGCGAGTGCTCTTGCTTGTGCGAGGAAGGTCGGAGGAAGCGCGTTAGCGAACGTGCTATTGTGGATGTCGTTGACGTTCATGTAGTCGTAGATCTGATGGAAGAGAATTTCAATTCTCGAGCGACGCAACGAATAGAGTTACAACGTACGTTCCACTGTGAACATTGTCAGAGACGATGTCAAGCTTGAGACGAGGATTCCATACCATGTTTTCCAAGGTGACCTGTCGACCATCCACATAGGGAGGAAGGAGCTCGAGGAAAGCAGCACTCTGATTGGCCATTTGTTGGAACTCTTCAGAGTTGTAAAAGTTGGTTGTGTGCGTGTCGAATGTCTGTTGCCACTTGATTACACCGCCAGGGGAGTAAAAGTAACGAGGTACTAACATTGCAGTCCAAGAATCCTTCCAGCGAGATATCTTGATTTGGGTCTACGGTTTCGACTGAATTTCGTGGTTGGTCGTTTAGATCGTGAGATATGTTTACGGATACTCACTGGGGACATACTGACGTTGTTTGTTCGTTTAAAAAAGGAAACAGGACCACCGATGCAAGTGTACGAACCTGATACCCTCCGAGCGGTGCAGTTATCGTCGAGCCATTTGCGAGCGTGATGTTATTATTGCTCGATATAGGCCAAAGTCCTTGAGTGAGCGCAACACACGAGTCATACACGACACCGCTTTCACCACCGATGTCAGATTGGATGTACACTTGAAACTGGTTGAAAAGGCCAGTGCTCATTCCGGGGATGTAGGAAGGGGACGAGGCATTTAAGTAGATCGACTGCAAAAGCTGGCCCAGCTGGAGCTCTTGTTGCTAGAATGAAGTCAGTGGGAATCTAGTTCTTTGGCTGTCCGTGGAATAGATAACGCACGACACCCAGGGGCGTGATTTGCGTTGCGCTCGCGCTATATGTCGTCGGGTCTTGATAAAAACCCAGCCGATCCCCGTGACGGACGATGAGCACGACACCAAGCATTTCATTTGATGACATGGCTGGATGGATCTGGGGATAGGAGGGGACCGCAAAGGAGACTAAACGACGGTGCCTTATAAGGACCGAGTAGATGTCCTCTTTATCAGCGTGGGTATATCCTTAACCGATGTGCATGCGAAGGGATAGCGCAGCTGATAGCCAATGTAATCCTTGAGAATGAAATTTGCCATGATTGTAACGCATGCTCCTTTGGATGGCCATCATGTTCAGGCATGATGATCAAGAGTTGACCCTCTCCTGTTTGCATCAGAGCATAAATGAATACACACTTTGTATTGCCCGATCAAATATTGATGGCGCCTCCTGCCAGACCGCCCATGACGAGAAAGTATATATCCCATGAGCACCACCCCAAAAAAAAAGATTGATGTGCATGTGAGCCAAACCTATTCTTGTTGTTCCTCTTGTAATTCTTGAGAATCTCAGCGAGCCTTTAAACCTACAAGCATTGTTTTCGGAGAGTCATTGCACAGGCATTGGGAAATGGTTCTCGCGAGTTCCACATAGTGCAAACCTAAAAACCCCAAAAAGTCTGTGTTTTGACACGCACTGGTATTAAACGTCGTGCGTCGATTGTCATCAAGGCATTCAAGAAGACTTGAACTTGGAATCTGGTGAAAACAAAGTGAATGGGAGCACAAAAAGTCAGACAATTCAGATGACGGCATTGTATATAGAGTGTACCATCTGATTCTGGTCCTCAGACGGTAATGGTACATTATGGGTTGAGGGCATGTATAGGGTCAGTGCGTGGGAGATGAGCCACATGACCTACTCACATGACCGTGGTTTTGATCTTATCATGCTCTGATTTGATCTTTGTTGGTACACAAGCCCAATATAGTAACTGAAGATGCTGACTCATCGGACACATACATGTGAGTCACCCGAAACATGAACAATGCATGCACAGTATACAGAGGGCAAATAGCCCCAAGAATTGCAATATAAGCATGGTATATAGAAATCGAGTAGTCAGCAAAATATAGGAGCAATCGCTCAACTTTCCCCCATCCGCACTCTGCACTTGAGACCTGCTGCTACTTTTCTCACAATCATAGCCTTGCTAGAATCTTTTTAGATGCTACTGTAGCCAAGGTAAGTGGCAATATGTGAGACAGGAAACACCAACAAAAACACAGCCTAGTTACAGGCCTTGTGACAAGTGACCAATGCTACCCAAAGTAGGCAGCTCCACTTAGTCCAAGTTTTTGCAAGTTTTTGCAATGCAAACAGGCCGTAAGGGTGATTCCAATATCTTAACACATCCAGAGGACGAATGAGTCTCGCATTCGCACACAACCCTTGTGTATACGAATTAGGTCCTGTTCGGTATGGTTCCGAGTTTAGCTTATCGACTCGGCTAGCTAGCTTTGGACTGTGCAGCTCAGACGATACCACGGTAGCATCGTGGAGAGTCACAGAGAATGTAAGCCTACCTCATATAAGCACCTCGGTACCGGCAACATGGCCAACTCTCACGTCATTGCGGATTCACGAAAGGTGACGTTGATGCACAGGGTTTTGTTACTGAGACCGCACGCGTCCCTTCTGACGTAGTCCTTGTTAAGACTACTCCGTGCCAGAGTGTGTCGTGAACTCATACATGTCATGCCAGTCGCCTGTCATCGCTTGAGGCATTGTCCGAGTTGCGGAGTCCAAAGGTCTTAGCCGAACTAGCTAGCCGAGTCAGTAAGGTCCTGTTCAGTATGGTGCCAAGTTTCAGCTAGGGTAGCAGCTGGCTGGCCGAGTCGGTAAGCTATCTCAGCTGAAACTTTGTACCATACCGAACAGCAGCCAGCCGAGTCGGTAAGCTACCCCAGCTGAAACTTGGCACCATACTGAACAGGACCTTACTGACTCGGCTAGCTAGTTCGGCTAAGACCTTTGGACTCCGCAACTCGGACAATGTGGGCTGATATCGGAGCTCCTTCTCCTCAGCTGGGAGTCGAAAGTGTATCAAATTGATGATATCCGGAACCGAATAGCAGGAAGGCTCGGGTCGTGTCGAGTCATGTCAGGTACCAATGACTACTAAGGTCCTGTTCGGTATGGTACAAAGTTTCAGCTGGGTAGCTTACCGACTCGGCTAGCTAGCTCGGCTAAGAGCTGTGGATTCCACAAATCGGATGACGCCAGATCCAGGTATATCAGAACCCTCGTGATGGAAATGATGAGCTCTTCCTTGCCCAATCTCGACTAGTATCTGATGCTCATCCTATGACCAGAACAGCAGCAGTGACTTATACAGCACATGGTGCTGCTCCGAGTCAGTAAAGCTACCCCAGCCGAAACTCGGCAGCATACCGAACAGGACCTAAGTTGGTAACAAGGACTACGTCAGAAGGGACGGGTGCGGTCTCAGTGACAAAACCCTGCATGTAATTCAACGCCACATTTTGCGAATCCGCAATGGTGTGAGAATTGGACATGTCGCCGGTACTGAGGAGCTTATATGAGGTGTGCTTACATTCTTCTATGACTCTCAGCGTTGAATGTCACCACGGCATCGTCCAAGTTGCGCAGTCCAAAGCTCTTAACCGAGCTAGCTGGCCGAGTCGGTAAGCTACCCCAGCCGAAACTCCGCACTATACCGAACAGGATTTTAAAAAGATATCTATTCAAACTGAGCTAGTATAATGTGGCGCTCTCAGCACGGATGTTTGGGCATGCGGATATGTCATCGTCAAAATTCGTACGCCCTGCTTCTTTTGTCTCTTGACCTCAATAGGGAAGCGCCAGGCTCCAGCGCGATCCTGGAAAAAAAGAAACAGACGCAGTCAGAACGTATATAGAGTGCGGGGGGTAGTAACAACTGGTCCCTCACCGTCGTACTTCCCTTGGGCCATCTTGTTCGACGGACTCATGTCTATCACCTGGACAACCTCAGAGGTCCTGGACGCTGTCCAGACCTACCTTGGACCTTATCACAGGTATGCGTCCAATACCGTCGTCGCTTGCGTGGCGACGTGGGTCTTCCTTCGATGGCTGCGTGTCTCCCGTCGGCGACTTCGCACCACAGAGTTGCGAGGACCACCGAGCGAGAGCTTCTTCTATGGTGTCGGTAGGCGCATCGCAGATGCAGAGGATGCGGGCGCTCTATACGAAGCATGGGCAAGGGAATACGGCTCCGTGTACGCAGCACCGTCAACCATGGGGAAAAAGAGGATCGTCTTGTGTGATACCAAGGCCATTACACATTTTTATTCCAAGGAAATGTGGACATACATTCAGACACCGTTCGCCAAAAGGATCGTCGCAAGGATGGTACGTGGCTGAATACCGATTCTGCCCACGTTGTATGGGCGTGGCTAATGGATATTATTTAGTTTGGAAAAGGGTTGACGTGGGCCCATGGAGAGGATCATAAGAGGTATCAGCATCACCCAACCCAAATGTTGGAACGACACGTTGACTGATGTTGCCAGACAACGCAAGGCTTTGACGCCCGGTTTTACTTTCCCTGCTATCCGGGAGTTGTCGCCAATCTTTTACGACATAGCGTACAAAGTGAGATTACCACTACGAACTAAAAATATACCATCTGACATGAATGTGAATTCCCTCAAAGGCGAAAGGGGCTTGGGATGTTTTAATCGAAGCAAGCGAAGAGGATAATGCTGTGGTAGTAGACGTCCAAAGCTGGTGTGTTTTTGTGAATCGTGCTATCGTGCCTTCAGTTAACTCGCTGATATCCAAGGATGAATCAAATATCGTATGTTTATGCCCATCCTCTTCTTGCAATGTCGATAACCACTGGAGCAGAC